>OX465588.1:14320792-14423645 GCA_950022655.1 Alentia gelatinosa | reverse complement strand
AATATATAAATGTCTGTGTTTTGATATCAGGACAGGAGGTGGTTGTTATCTGTTGGTAAGGCGCGGCGTCCACCTACTACGATAGCAATTTAGACCTGCCGGTATGGCACCGATACAAAAAGTAGATATCGGAGACATATCGGAAGGTGCAAAATCGTAGACATATGTCTAGACATGCCAATTCACCACGCATCGTAAGGGGTTCGATATGCCCCACGATATCACCAGTGCACAAGTGCCTATCTTGAAGTCTTATCTTCATTTTTAGATGTACGATACACTATAATTCAGGAAATATTCCATCGATAATATTTCCCAGGAGACATAGAACAACAATGTATTTTTCCATGCACTAAAAGCTCCGTTCCAAGTCAAACTAAGTAAATATTGATTTGAATCACTTAAACCTAAAATCACAAATCACCAAATTTATAGGGCATACGGGCATATGTATCTCCTATTTAATTCCAAAATTTCATAATTTTCTGACCAGTGGTTCACGTGTAACACTGATTTTCCTGGCAGAATACTCTGCGATGCTTATGTTACCTACCACCGTTTCAACATGTTGAAATGTCATAGACACCCTACGATACCCATTTTTCATCAGCTTCTAATCGCAGAGACGTGGTCAACTGCCACGATATTAAGTGACCTTCCGACGCGATTTTGATTTTGTATCGGGAGGTCCATCGTAGGCCATATCGGAGCGATATCGTTGTAGGTGGACGCCGGGCTTAATATAAAGCACTCAAATTGCATGTTTCTTGAGATGTGTAAGCACAGTATGAAACGCAGTTATGAATTGGTTAATTCAACAACACACAGGAAAGAAGTATTATCTTGACCTAATTCTATCATGTTACATGGAAGTTTTCTTTGACTGGGAAGACCTTTATATATCACGATGAATTTCTATCATTTCTGCCTTCGCCTGTCTTTCATACACTTGAAACATAATAGTCTCTTCATATTCGCATATTGTCTATCTGACTGATAGATGGATGAGAGCAACAGACAAATAAATCTTGCATTCCTCTCAGATATAAATTACACTTTAACTAATCAGCCATCCTAGTCATATATAGAAACTATGGAGACAAGGCCATTTCTTTGCCTCCTGACAAGTATAGAACGATGGAACGTTGGTAATATGATAAAAGTGAATGGGGAGAGCGTCTTTATTATCCATCGTATACAAAGCCCCCATTGAAAATGTATGGGGACTCAGTAAACCACGACCCATTGTATAAAACATGTCAGATACCATAACTGTGGTATACGGATTCAAACCTGTGGTATACGGCCTCAAAACCATGGTATACGGGAAAAATAGTCCCTTTTGCTATAGAGCAAAGAAATAGTCCCTATTGTTAAACCCTTTTAAATGGCAATTACTGGGTTTGATTTATTCGAAAAGATGAATAATAAATGCAACAAACAATGATTTTGTGGACAGGCAGCTCTGTAAACCACTCACGGTTGACCTCGTAATACACTCTCTAGCGCTCCTGTATTACTACGCGTCAACCTCTCGTGGTTTACGGCCGCCTGTCCACAAAACCATCGATTATTGTCTATGTCTACCACTGATACCACCTTGAGAAAACTAGGAGCAAATAGTTTGTTCATCATAGATGAATGAGCGTGCAATGATGAATGAATAACAATTAAAAGGTTTGGGTTAGATTCAGTCTAGGGATAGTTTTCTGTAACCCAGTTGCACCCAGTCAACTTGCTATTTCTGCAATTGCCTGAGTCTATGATCCAAACATATCAAGTGCCAATGGATCTTGAGGTATTTTGGTCTTGAGTGATTGGTCATGGTTAGCTGGGAACACCTCTAAGACCATGAGACACTGGCACTCTGCTCTGTTCTCACTATCACAGTGAACAGCAAGCAGATAGTGAAGGGATAGTTTTCTGGAACCACACTAAAAGTTCAATGTGACCACTCTAACCTCTAGATGATGTATTTAGCGCGTGCAAGCACGCTCTAACAAGATAAGACCAGGACAAACCTAATTGATACTGAGAAAAATGAATAAGACAAAAATTAGAATAGACGAGCAATTCAAAGGTTAAAAAAAGAGTTAACAAAAGGCCAGATTTCGTATAAAAAAGAAGAAACAAAGAGAGAGGATATTTCAACTGTCCCGTACCTTTTATCATGACTTCTGGCGACCCTGCAAGCCAGGGGCATATTTGATAACTTATGCCGTCGAAAGTAACGGACAGTCCCAGACGATGGAAGGTTATCCATGAGTGTCAAATAAAGTTGATCCACATCGTCCTTTGGTCTCCTTGGCTTCCAAAAAAAGGTCTTCCTGTACGACCCTAGGTTATTAAACAGGCTCCAAGATGCCAGACAGAGGCATCAAAATCGCCAAATCCGGAGGTGGGGGATAACAACCGTGCGATGTACGGTGTTCAATCGTAATTGTCATCAGGGAATGTCGTAGCTGAAAAAGTCGCCTTGACGAGATCTAATAATAAAGAAACTATAAGAGACCAACTAACGACCTTATGCACAGCTAAGACAGTCTTATTGAATAGACCTGGGACCTGTTTCAGTAGTCTCGTGACATTAGGCCTAGACAGACATCAACAGCTGCAAGCAACAGCGGAAAAAGACTAGCAAATATCCGAAAATGGAAGTGGCCAATCTTCTTCATATTTGGAACGATTATAGATTCTATGTATTCCCTACTCGTGTTAAAGTGTCATTGCTTAATTCCTACGAGAAGTGAGTGAAACTCCTTGTGTCATCGACTGCAATCTTGTGATCTGTCCGTATGGTGTCAGAGACACCACCTAGACTTGTCACGAAACTACTGAAACAGGTCCCTGATATCATTAAACGATAACCCTTGTACGAGGTATAAAAAAGAGTACATGTACGAGCCTAGATTGTGCATTTCGGATAAAATATATAAAAGTGTAAACAGAAAAGAATACAGGCCCAGTCAACGATTTCCCAACCCCAAATTGCCTAACATGGCACCACCGAACGACTTTTAAGGCCACAGACGATTTAAAAGGGCTTTGAAATCGTCGGCAAAGAATGAGGACTGACACGTTTGCAAGCTCATCTATTTGTAGATCGTCGGTGCGCACATATCATATAATCGAACCTCAAGCGTACATCCCTCAGCTACTTGGAGTGTCACTGATAATCGATACCAATATTTCATTGGGGAGCACCAACTACCGACTTTTATTTTCCTCAAAGTTTATTGGTGCATTTATCGTCGGCAGGTGTAAGTTCGACCTTATTTCGCGTTTATGCCGATTATGACAACCGATTATTTATAACATTTGACAACACAGACTGATTATGTGGCACTTTTGGCACAACAATCATTAAGTGGAAACAAAAAGGATCAACAATTTTTCTCTCCAACATTACGCAGAATAGCACCGCCGGCCGGTTTTGAGGCATCCGACGCAATCAAAGCTGGTTGAATAACCCGGTGTCTGTTTGAATGTGTGTGTCAAAAGTCGGTTGGCCACTACTATAAACGCAATTCGGCACCACCTGACGAATATTTTCCCTACCGGTGTAGGATCGCCGATTCTGTTACAAAATGTATTTAGTGCTACGAAACATACTAGGACAACCTACTTCAGCAATCAATCGCACTATTCCAGTTGTCAGATGGAAACGCTGTTTGTTCTGGGGTCGACGATGATTATCCGACAACTGATTTTCCAGTGACCACATAATCGGAGGAAACCCGAAACAGAATTCCTGAAAGAAATAGTCATTCTATAGAGGTAACCAGATATAGAATGACTTTCCAGAACCCATAAAATGGTTTGAATTAAAAGAAGTCTTTTAGATTGGCCTTGAGAAAAGTCACGTTTTTAAAAACCCAATTGTTTTCAGGTGGAAACAAGAAGGGTCAACGATTTTTCTCATTACACAATAGGTCATCACCTACCGACTTCTGAAGCCACCTATGAAATCAAACCATGTTGAATTATTTGATGGTGGCAACCAAAAATCGGTGCACCCTGTGCATCGGTGCACTTCCATTTCAGTCTAGAAACATCTTTTCTCAACACCACCAATTTCTATGTTGATTTAGGGAGGTTTAATTTCAGATTTGTCAGATCCTAAATAATCGGTACATATGGAACATATATTCGGCCCCCAGGTGGAAACAGAGTGTGCTTTGGAGTTAACAATTGTTAACACAGAAATAATCTCAAGGAGGACCACTGACCGACTTTTGTACAGGGTGCACATAATCGGTGGAGGTGGAAACGCCAAATAAATCTCAGCTGAAAAACGGAAGCAGTAAAAACCAAACACAAACTGGTGCTATAAGTCTAAAGTGAAGCCATTTTCGATTTGCAGAATATTTTCACAAATTGCACTTTTGTAAAACACAAAAACATTAACTGCATAACTTAAAGTCTCTTACAAATGAGGAGAAATGATCATATCTGTATATATGAAGCCATGAAGGATCCTTCGTTTGATACTGTTTTTACAGCCTTTTTCTTTCAGAATCCATTCATCAACTTTCACTTTAGGTAAATCTCCTACTTAACAATTGTTGCTGAAACACAAACATGATTCTTCATACACGCGTTGTGGAGGTGATGTGTCAACGTTGACTAAATGCTGCTATATAAATATTGCGAATCAATGGTGAAGTATAGGGCCCTGGAGTGTGATTCACCACCAAGCCTGGAGGCTCGTGGGGTCGTCCATAAATTACATAACGCGCATAAGACGACGGAGGGGTACACAGGGGGCCGCTGTATTGTAGGCTGTGCCCTGTATAATGACGGAACACTATGGAGAAACCAAACAAGAGTTAGTCGTGTTGTTGTTTATTGCACGATGGCAAGATCGCATATTACTGCATGAGGCGAAGCCGAGAGCAGTAATACGCGATCTTGCCGGAGTGTGATGAACAATAACACGACTAACTCGAGTTTGGTTTAGAATTTATCCTACCCCGCCCTACTAAATTACTTCTACATTATCAAATGACGTCATTTGTCAAGTGTATCCCACTAGAGCGATATTTTTCATTTTTCTATACTCCAGACCGAATACAGTGACCCAATGTTAAGCCTCTGGATTTTCTTAATAGGGGTAGGATAAAAGTCCAGTTGGTGTGGAGGTTTTGTTTAATACACTGTGTAAGTTTGATGTTCGATGAAATTCGAAGCATATAGTGAAAATACCTGTCTGGTATTTAGGTGATATTGAAATACATAGAACATTGACATATGATTAATAAGCCTTCTCGAAAAAGAGTGAGTTTTTTTTCTTTTTAAACCAGTAGGGAGGGTGGGATGGTAAAATGTTCGGCTCACTTTGAATACTGGCGCTTCCCGACTGGTAAAGCATAGATCGTTTGCAGAATCATTAAGTGGTGCCACATTGCATAATCTGACGATCTATGATTATCACTCGTTTCTCGTTTACACTAGGCGATTTCTAGTCATAAATGGCTGACAGTCGTCAGGTGGTTCTAAATTCCAGAGTCGTCGCCTATAAGCGTCTAGTGTAAACGGTTAGTAAGGTGCAGGGCCTGTACATGCACATAATCATCTGAGGGTTAACCCTGTCTAATCTCCTTTTCTCTAAGGAATCTCATGGAATCTTCTCTTTCACATACGGGTCCCAATTTGCGGAAAGGTCCATGTTCAGTGGTACTTGGAAGATTAAGGCCCGGCGTCCACCTACTACGATATGGCACCGATATGGTCTACGATGCACCTCCCGATAAAAAATCAAAATCGCGTCGGAAGGTTACCTGATATCGGGGCAGTAGACCACGTTTCTGCGATTAGACACCGATAAAAACCCCATACAACGCATGGTGTATTGGCTTGTCTAGCCATGTGTCTACGATTTTGCACCTTCCCGATATGGCACCGATTTTGACATTTTGTATTGGTGCCATATCGGGAGGTCTACGATTCTATCGTAGTAGGTGGACGCCGGGCCTAACTCTTTCACGAAAGCTTGATGCCCAAAAGCAGTCCCGCGTCGACCGCAGCAGGATGCCCCCAGAAATCTTTGATAATGACATATTTCTTTCAATAAGTACAGAACTAATTGATGGAATCCCCTAGAACCTTTTAAAGGTAGGAAAGGCATGTAGGTCTCCGATTCAATTTAGTGAAATACTAAAAGTTGCCATGGTAATTATATAGAACAATCATACCATGGTTATATATCATACACGACGAGATTTTATGTTTACAAAACGCTCAGTAATACGATCACTTGGCTATTGGGAACACCTCACCATTGTAGCACAGTCCCTAAAGGCCCGGCCCCACTGGTGCGATGCGATCGTCGCACACGTTTTATGGTCCCATAAAATCCCCCTCAGTGGGGTTTATGACCCCTATTGCGATGAATTCATCGCACTCAATCGCAAGAAAATGCCAGGGTATGCCCCACTGATGCGATGGATTCATCGCATCACTTCTGGTCCACATATATATATATATATATATATATATATATATATATATATATATATATATATATATATGTACATGTATAGGCCACCACCTATGTACAGAGGCCACCAACTATATACATAGGCCTTGGTGTAAAACTTAATTTTTAATATTTATGAGGTAGACACATCTATTTATGATTATATCACTTGTCAACCCTCAAGCTCTGAAAGAATTACACCTAGGCCACAGCCACAGCCAGCTGTTTTCACAGCTTTCACACCTCTTGAAATCTGGCACCCAAATGAATGCTGACATTAATGAGTGTGGTCGGCCCCAGGCCCCAGTGGTCAGGGTAGTCTCTTACACTAACTACAATCAATGAAGTACATGTACATATATACTGTAGTACAGTTTTTATACAAATATGATAGGAAGTACACCGTACCTGTGCGATGGATCCGTCGCATATCATGAACATTTCATGATGTGCGATGCGACGGATCCGTCGCATCGCACACAATCCCACACGCGCGCATGCCCGGCCCCACAGGAGCGATTGTGTGAGATGCGACGGGCGCTGCCGTTTTTATTACCCTCGCCCGCCGTTTATGACTTTTTATTGACTTGCCGCAATCGCATCGCACCAGTGGGGCCGGGCCTTAAGGTAGGGCTGCCAACCCTGATTCGTAATCTGTTGCTAGAAAGCGTCGGGATTCGTAAAATTACGAAAAAAAATCCAAATACTGGGCAGCCCTGCTAACGTGGTCGTGATAGCGGATGTCTACTGTAGTTTTCTGTAGGGAAATCTTTCAGGCGGATACCGCAGCTTTAATGGAGCTAATTGGATGTATGACAAGATCTCCTTATCATTCTGATTGGTGATAAGGATAAGGCAGATGGAAAAGCAGATTGATGGTTTTCTGATTGATAACCAGAGTCTTCATGATATTGAGCGTACATCTCATTACCATAGTCTGCCTGACGTCAGACGGGCAAACAATCGTCCAAATGAGGATTACAACTTCTCCATCTAGAACCTAGTCGGTACCTCAAGCTTATGCCGGGGACACATGCAAGCGAGTAACGGCAGCGATCTCCAGAATCGCCAACAAAATATTGCGTGTATGTGCGATATTATTTCATAGTAATATCTCCTACCAATAATTTAGCATCACTGACGCAATAATCAGGTTAAATATGAAATAAAAGCTCACATATATACATCATTTTGTGCTGGCGATTCCGGAAATCCCCGCGTTACTCGCTTGGTGTGTCTCCAGCATTAGGACAAACAAAATATGACGAGAATGTGAGCTATTGTTTCATGATGATATCTCCCGCCGATAATCTAGCATATACGTATATGAAGCAACAATAAGGTGAATTATGCAATCAGAGGACGCTCTCCGACTAGGAATCAGCCCTAGTCCCCGTTTGACCACCACAGGTGGAAGGGTCTGTAGGAGAAATAAGAAGGTATTGATATAGTTTTTTGGTTCCAATGTTCTGGCTGGATTCAACCCCGAAACACTTACATGAAGCCAGGGGACCGTTTGGTATCTGGAAGGATTCTCCTAGGACTGCAATATGGTAGTCCTAAGACTGTCATAGGACGGTCCACGTTTAATAAATATGAGCTGTCCTTTCAGGGAACAGGTGGGAGGATGGAGACTTGCAATATCATTCTAGGCTGTTTTCCGATAAATGTGTCATTGTCCCGACCACGATCCTGAAAACTCTCCTTTTGGAAGGACATCTCAATAGGTGTCTTTTCTAATGCTGGTAGCCTAACTAACCACTATATAATCAATGCACTCGCTTGGATGTTAGTCTTAAGAGTTTCAATCATAGGTAAATAATACATTCATTAGCCATTAAATAATAAGAATATAAAATCACTGATTTTTTTTATTACAGGAAGTTCGCATACAAATAAACATCGCGGTCTATCACTTGCCCATATCACAGCTCTTTGTTTGTAACCATACAGTTTAGTACAATAACAATGTTAGGTGTCACTGCGTTAATTTTGATGAGCGCAAAAGTGCAAGAAAACAAGACATAAGTTAACAGTACATCGAAATACAGGGTGTTTACATTGACAACAACTTTTACAAGTTGCTCAAAATTGAGCCAAAAGACGGATGATGAATGGGAATGATGAAATATCATATTCTAACTCTGCATCCACACCAGCGCCCTGGACAGATAATGGAAGAACCAATCAGAGGATAGCTTGCATCACGAACTTTCCTTCTGAAGGATTGAGGTAAGGAGTAGGAAAATACAATATGGACAACACATATCTAATATGATGGCTCTGCTATCCTTGTCATTTTCCTCCAAGGAACTCTCCTATCATTGTCATAATCCTTCTCGGTGTCCCCAAATATTAACCGCACCCAAAGTCGACTTTATCTGTTCGAGGGCCTTGATAATAGAGATAGAATGTTGGCTCTGAGAACGGGTGATCTGACGCACATAAATATATGAAGGAGTATCATGGTTTTTGGATGTTTCCAGTATAGCAATTATTATATGTTACCACGGTAGTTGCTCACCTTGCTGGTTAGTAGGCAACGCGAAATATAGATTGCGAGTTTGGAAGAATAGCAATTTATTTGTAAGTATATGGAAAATATGAGTGTCATAAGATGATAAGACATAATAAAATGCTCTGCCAATGAGTGGAAGGAATGAGGTGAAATTCAAGTTGTGGGTGGGTGTTTGCAATTATCGATCTGTTTAGTATGTGTCGTGTGTGTGAGCAGCAACGGTCAAAGTGAGAGTGCAGGTGAGCGGGATAAGCTACGAGGGAGAGGTGCAGTGTATGTGGTTGTGCGTGTCTCGCGCTGCAGAGCTCAATTACCAATCTTCCTCTTCAAAGATGTTCATCAATTGCCAATTTAGCAGATTCCCCCGGGAATGAGTTTCTCCAGAATCGGGCATACATAGGCCTATCCCTCTATATAACCGTCTACCTTGACAACTTTGTGTCAAAAGTCGAACAAAAACGTAAAACATTAATCTAAGTGGCTTCCTACAATACGAGACGTGGATAAATCTTAGGTTCCTGATTAATGATTTCCTCATCCAGTCGGCATAGACCGTATCATGAAACGAAGCCTCTTGAAGAAAGGAATAACACAGTTTAAGAAATGAATATGAAAGTTTGGGAAACATTAAATCCCCTTTTAGATAGACTATTGCCTGCAGTTAATAATCTCGTTGGAAGCAATTCAACGTTTTGGGAACAATTTGACCAAATCTAGTGATAGTTATTGTCAATCTTACACAAAACCTACCCACTCTTGGCATAGACCTGCCCCGTGGTTCTATAATTTCATTTAATGATACCTACTTGGAGGTGGAAAAAAAGAACAAAACTGCACACCGCGCTAAAGGCGTGGTCTGTCTGTAGACGCCTGCCGCCTGCCGCCTGCCGCCGCGGAAGACAACAAAGACCTTTTTTGCAATTCGATTCCCAGAGCCCTTCCCCGTCCGGGAACCTATCATTGCATCGACGCCTACTCCCCCCGCGGGGCCTGACCGTCGATATCCACGCTTTTATCCTCTATTATCGCCCAATAATTCAATGACTTCTCAACGCGCTGCGCTTCGGTCAACAACTCACTTGACCGCCCCTGACCTCTGACACTGTTGACAAAGTCTCCGCCGGATATTACAAGATGGCGGCGGTCAACGCGACAGCCTCGTTCTGGCCGGCGGGAAATGAGGAAAGCGCCCCAGGGCCGCCGGGAACCAGCTCGTAAATGACCATCGAATACGTCGCGGGGCCTGGGAGGATGAAAGTGGGCGCCTCGTGGCTGTGAGACAGTGACAGCGCCCCATCCACCCCCCCCCCGCCCACTCACCGAACACTCTCCCGCCCACCCACCCAAAAATCCGGTGGCCCACCCGCCCGCCCGACTCTGGGTGGTCTCTGATTCACTCCGGGTTTGATCGCGGTGCAGCCTGGGAAGCCAGCCAGCTGAATTCGCGCATACGCGGAGTGGGGGTTGTGACAGGCGACGGCTGCGACTGCGGCGTGCCGGCGGTTGACAGGTGCGACACTGTGAGCCGCAATATCAATGACTTTTTGGGTAAATGACTTGCCGCGCTGAGCTGCTCAAGCCGGGCGGATGAGCTGCTCTGTGAGGCTCCCTGCGCCTACTATGTACCGGCGGAATGTGCTGAGTACGCAGTAATGTAGACGACAACGTATTGGTGGGAAGTGTTCACTGAGTGATCCCGTCTGCGCTGAGCAGAAATCACCCAATAAAGTAATACTCAGAGATATATAAAGCAAGTGTCCATTGGCCGATTATTCAGCACGGATCTGCAGTCAGGAACCACTGATAGGTACTTTTTGGGGGGAATTATTTCCTCTGAAATGGGGCCATCCATAAAGTACGTACGCAGAATATCTGAAATTTTGGACCCCCCACCCCCTCTCCCAATCTTGTACACAATAGAACAAAGAGGGAGCATACGCAGATTTTCCAAAATTTCTGACCCCCCACCCCCCCTCGGTGCGTACGTACTTTATGGATGGCCCCTATGCATAATCTAGGCTCGTACATGGATACCGTTTTCTGTGCCTCGTACAAGGGTGCGCTATCATTTGTAGGATTCCTTCGCTAAGATAGTATTAGCCGTCCATAAGTCGTTCTAAAGGCCCGGCCCCACTGGTGCGATGCGATTGTCGCACACGTTTTATGGGGCCATAACGGCCACAGCCTGCCGTTTTCACAGCTTTCACACATGCTGACACACATTATGATTGAGCACAGTATACCCCATGTCCCAGTGGTAGGTGTGATCTGTGTTTAGTCACACCTACCAGCACTCAATCAGAGAGGGGACTATATACGAATACAATAGGAGGCAATGCCTGCCTGTGCGATGAATCCGTCGCACATCATGAACATTTCAAGATGTGCGATGCGACGGATCCGTCGCATCGCACACAATCGCACACGCGCGCAAGCCCGGCCCCACAGGAGCGATTGTGTGCGATGCGACGGGCGCCGCTGATTTTATGACCCTCGCCGGCCGTTTATGACTTTTTATGGACTTGCGATGAATCCGTCGCACCAGTGGGGCCGGGCCTTAGTGTTGAATAAAGTTGACTCACATCGTCCCTGGGTCTCCTTGGTGTACAGAAAAGGGTCTTCATGTACGATCCTCGATTATTCAACGGGCTCTTGTTATATCATTTAATGCAACCATATTGTAGCACAACCAAACTACGTTTCAGTATCTCAACAAGGTAAAACAGTCTTGATGCATATGGATAAGGGGCCATCCATAAAGTACGTACGCACCGAGGGGGGGTGGGGGGTCAGAAATTATGGAAAATCTGCGTATGCTCCCTCTTTGTTCTATTGTGTACAAGATTGGGAGAGGGGGTGGGGGGGGGGGGGGGGTGGGGGTCCAAAATTTCAGAAATTCTGCGTACGTACTTTATGGATGGCCCCTAAGTGATGCTCTTGCATATGTTCTTCTTCGATAACACGTTCTGAGCATCATATCGCGATTCTTTCTGCCCCTTTCTCTGAAAGTTTCAAGAAGGATGTGTTCTTTCTCACTACAGCCCCATAGGAGCCTCAACATCTTTTATCTACGGCACTCTTAGAACATGAACCTAACAGGTGAGATGAGATATCTGGCGGTCATCATTTATAAATCATCTGAACTGTGGGTCTTCCTTCCCGGAGGAGGTGCACAGATCTACCCTCCTTTAGTCTGCCAGTTCTCAGAAGTCTCCGTCTTCACTCACTGGTTCTGTCTCATTGTACAAGGTTTCCATTTCCTTCTCATCAAAGTGTTCCCATCCCAGACCTATACTTTTTCCCTTTCGGCAAAGCATCATATAATCAACCCGTAAAGCCTTCTAAGATATCAAATTACAATGTCATTCCCGAAGGTTCTCAGTAATCTGCGCATGAAGAAGTAAATGTAATCTAATCACACTGACAGATGTGTTTTTCTTGTGACATTACCCTGGTGATATGTCTTCTTTATTGTATATCATAGTGAAGTAGGAAGCTATTCGTGTGTACTTCATAAAATATGAGACTTCTTTTTAAGAACACAGAAGCAGATCTGCTCTTGTAATTAAATCTAAGACAATAATAGACTATAGTTCAAGAACACAATGGTATGAGAAATCAATAAAAGGAATAAGTCATCTTGGGGATATCGCTATACTTTGTTTTGTAGACGGAGCTGATATGTGTATATAATTATATAGAGTACACACTTGTTGGTTGGAGCGGAGATATATGTCATTTTACCTTTCGATTCTTCAATGAAGATTTAGATTTGTAGTCAAAATAAAATTAACCAAGTTATCAAAAAGCAAGGAACAGTCATTTGAATGAAGTATACATTCGTGGTTCAGCAAGAAGATATGGTTTCCCCAGGACAAGGAAAACGATCCTAAGATTTCACTGGTTCAGGTGAGACTCTCAAATCTGATTATATGAATAATTTCTTGGACATATAAAAGGTTGCCTTGCCCCGAGTGAGGCTCGAACTCACGACCTTCAGATTATGAGACTGACGCGCTGCCGACTGCGCCATCGAGGCGGCTATTTGTAAAAACAATCACATCAATTATCTAATTACGTCAAAACCTGGACTGCTTAAAGTAAATTATTATTGGCGAATGAATTATCATGGAATAGAGGGAAACTATGTTCCGGTGAGCAAAAGTTCAAAGTTACGAGGTGAGGATCGGGAAAATTACTGCCCAAGGCGTCCGCCCAGGCAGTAATTTTCCCGATCCTCACCGAGTAACTTTGACTTTTGCTTACCGGTACTTGGTTTCCCTATTCCTATATACCTTCAAATATCGATAAAAATGCTTAATTCTTTACCTAAAACGCTTCCGAAGAAAATGGCTACCCTTATCGAGTAACCACAACAGTTATTGTTTCGTCCCGCTCCTTATCAGAGCGGGACAAAAACATGAGAGCGGGACGAAACTGTCAACCTCGACACATAACTTATATTAATGCACCACCTAGCAGCGGTATGTTATGGCTCAGTCACACCGGGGTTACGGAAGCCTACCGGAAAGAAACGGAAGAAAAAAATGGTCATCCGTTGACGTCCGCTTTCTTACGCAACTCTTTCGTTAGACCTCCGTATCGCTCCGTTCGCATCCGTACACATCCGCAGGGGTCCGGAAGAGGTCCGTCAAAGTTTTCAACATGTTGAAAACTTTGAACGGAGAGGTTACGGAAGAACACTGATACATTTTCCGTTACTCTTCCGTTACTCTTCCGTTTTCTTCCGTTTCTTTCCGTTTCTTTCCGTTTTCTTTCCTTTTTCTTCCGTTTCTCTTCCGTTGCTCTTCCGTTTCTCAGCCGTGGTTTTTTTTCCTAACGGACACGTTACGGATGTATACGGATGGCAACGTTTGTCAACGGAAGCCTAACGGATGCTTACGGAAGCATTGCGGATGTATAACGGAAGAGAAGCGTAAGACTTGCGGATACAAACGGATATAAACGGCAGAATAACGGTAAAGGAACGGGGGTATTTCTTGTGGTACGGTTGTGTTACGGTTGTGTTACGGAAGAATTACGGAGAGCTTTCTCACTAGATATATAGGTAGGGATGTGCTACCTCCTACATCCTACACAGGGGCGTCAGAACATTTTGAAAGTGGGGGGGCGAACTGAAAAATTGCTGACTTTTTTCTTGGTATTGGGTCTGTCTTTGAGATTGACCTGTCCCATTGGATTTACCGTAAATCATCGAAAAATCTGAGAAAAGTCAGGTCGTTACAGTTAGGTCAAGTCAGACTTTGACACTTTCCCACAGTGAAAAGTCAGGGCTTAGCCATTATTGTTAATTGCTGTCGCCTCGTCTCCTCGTGGTGCAGACCGGTTATGCTTGCATGCAAGCATAACAAAAGCGACCGGAGTAGGGAGTTAGCTCAGTGGTAAAGAGCACTGGACTTCGAATATCAAGGTTGTCAGACTTTGTTGATTCGGGTACCACTGCAGCCACTTTTCTCCTTCACCCCCAGCAGTGGTAGATATCTATACTGCTATATCAAAGGCCAATCCTTCTCATACCATGCCTATGTGGTGTGGGAAGTAAAAGAACTCTCACCTCGGTAAATATGTAGGGGTGAGGTTTCCACCAAAATTCAATTCATAGATTTGATCACCACCCTTGTGGTGTAAAAGAACCTCGAGAAAGTCTGGTGAGAACCTGCAATGGTTAACTGGACGTTAAATCAAACCAACCAACCAACCATAGCCATTATTGAACACTAAAGAGTCAGACTTTAATATTTTACCACGGTGAAAAGTCAGGGTTTAGCCCTCATTGCACGCTAAAGAGTCAGACGTTGACACTTTTCCATGGTGAAAGGTCAGGACTTATCCATCATTGCACAGTAAAAGGGTCAGACTCTGACATATTTCTATGGTGAAAAGTCAGGGCTTAGCCATCATTGCACGGTAAATAGTCAGACTTTGATATTTTACCACAGTGAAAACTCAGGGATTAATCTGACTTTGATATTTTACCACTGTGAAAAGTCAGGGTTTAGCCCTAATTGCACGCTAAAGAGTCAGACTTTGACACTTTTCCATGGTGAAGAGTCATGTCTTAGCCATCATTGCACACAACAAAGTCAGACTTTGACATTTTTCCACTGTGAAAAGTAAGGGCTTAGCCATCATTGCATGCTAAAGAGTCAGACTTTGACACTTTTCCATGGTGAAAAGTCAGGGATTAGTCTGACTTTGATATTTTACCACGGTGAAAAGTCAGGGTTTAGCCCTAATATCACGCTAAAGAGTCAGACTTTGACACTTTTCCATGGTGAAAAGTCAGGGATTAGCCATCATTGAACACTAAAGAGTCAGACTTTGATATTTTACCACAGTGAAAAGTCAGGGTTTAGCCCTCATTGCATGCCAAAGAGTCAGACTTTGACACTTTTCCATGGTGAAAGGTCAGGACTTATCCATCATTGCATAGGAAAAGGTCAGACTTTGACATATTTCCATGGTGAAAAGTCAGGGCTTAGCCTTCTTTACACGCTAAAGAGTCAGATTTTGATATTTTACCATGGTGAAAAGTCAGAGTTTAGCCCTAATTGCACGCTAAATAGTTAGACTTTGATATTTTACCACAGTGAAAAGTCAGGGTTTAGCCATCATTGTACGCTAAAGAGTCAGACTTTGACACTTTTCCATGGTGAAAAATCACGACAGTCTTTGCACTTGATTGAGTTAAATTTGAAGGTGCTGACTTTTTTTGGGCTGTCAAAAAAGTGGGGGGGGCGGCCGCCCCCCCTGCCCCCCCTATTCTGACGCCACTGCTACATCACTACATCCTACTTCCCTACATCCTACATCACTACATCCTACATACCCACATCACTACATCCTACATACCCACATCCTACATCCCACATCCTACATTCCTACATTCCTACATCCCTAAATTCTACATCACTACATCCTACATCCCAACATCCTACATCCCTACATCCTACATCCTACATCACTACATTACTACATCCTACATCCCTACATCCTTACATCCCCACATCCCTACATCCCCACATCCCTACATCTTACATCCCCACATCCTACATCACTAAATCCTACATCACTACATCCTACATCACTAAATCCTACATCACTACATCCTACATCACTATATCCTACATCCCCACATCCTACAGCACTACATCCTACATCACTAGGCTACATCCTACATCATTACATCACTGCATCCAACATCCACACATCCGACATCACTACATCCTACATCCCTACATCCCCACATCCTACATCACTACATCCACATAGTGATGTAGGATGTAGTGATGTAGGAGGTAGGATGTAGGATGTAGGGATGTAGGATGTAGTTATGTAGGATGTAGTGATGTAGGAGGTAGAATGTAGGATGTGTGGATGTTGGATATAGTGATGTAACGATGTAGGATGTAGCCTAGTGATGTAGGATGTAGTGATGTAGGATGTAGTGATGTAGGATGTGGGGATGTAGGGATGTAGGATGTAGTGATGTCGGATGTGTGGATGTTGGATGCAGTGATGTAACGATGTAGGATGTAGCCTAGTGATGTAGGATGTAGTGATGTAGGATGTAGAAGGTAGGATGTAGGATGTAGTGATGTAGGATGTAGTGATGTAGTGATGTAGGATATAGTGATGTAGGATGTAGTGATGTGTGGATGTTGGATGTAGTGATGCAGTGATGTAATGATGTAGGATGTAGCCTAGTAATGTAGGATGTAGTGATGTAGGATGTAGGGATGTAGTGATGTAGGATGTTGGGATGTAGTGATGTAGGATGTTGGGATGTAGGATGTAATGATGTAGGGGTGTATGATGTAGGGATATACAGATGTAGGGATGTAGGGGTGTAGGATGTAGGGATGTAGGGTGTAGGGATGTAGGATATATGCTTCTGTAAAGTTTCCGCAACCTTTCTGTTACTCTTCCGTAAATTTATCTAGATGTAGCCTAGTGAAGTAGGATGTAGTGATGTAGGATGTAGTGATGTGGGATGTAGGGATGTAGGAGGTAGGATGTAGTGATGTAGGATGTAGTGATGTAGGATGTAGTGATGTAGAAGGTAGGATGTAGGATGTAGTGATGTAGGATGTAGTGATGTAGGATGTAGTGATGTAGGATGTAGTGATGTAGGATGTAGTGATGTAGGATGTAGTGATGTAGGATGTAGTGATGTGTGGATGTTGGATGTAGTGATGCAGTGAGGTAATGATGTAGGATGTAGCCTAGTGATGTAGGATGTAGTGATGTAGGATGTAGTGATGTAGGATGTAGGGATGTAGTGATGTAGGATGTTGGGATGTAGTGATGTAGGATGTTGGGATGTAGGATGTAATGATGTAGGGGTGTATGATGTAGGGATATACAGATGTAGGGATGTAGGGGTGTAGGATGTAGGGATGTAGGGTGTAGGGATGTAGGATATATGCTTCCGTAAAGTTTCCGCAACCTTTCCGTTACTCTTCCGTAAATATCCGTAACTCTTCCGCAATTTAACGTTAATCCTCCGTTGGCGTCCGTTGGCGTCCGTTACTCTTCCGTACCACTTTCCGTAATTGTCCGTAATTGTCCGTTACTCTTCCGCAACTCTTCCGCAACTCATCCGTATTTGTACGCAACTTGACCGTTTCTCTTCCGGTGCATCGCATCGGGGGCCTCCTTCCGTTCAACTTTTGCCTACGGAGGCCACCGGATCACGCTCGACACGTCCGTACTCTTACGTAACTCTTCCGTTTCTCGGTGTGACTGAGCCATAACTCTAGTTAGTTCGCTAATGGGTATATAGGAATACAAGATACGGGTGTTGGTGGGTGGGAGAAAAAATAACGTCCCATAGTAGGTATGTGTAGAGATGAACTGAACCAGAGATGCACACCATGTACAAATTGACTGAATTGGAACAGTCACCATTTTGCTATTTTGATTAGTCACCTCCTCCATTATGTTCACAGTATTATCCTACCCCTAATATAAAATCCCATAGGCTTAACACTGAGTTTCCGTATGCCACGCTGACTGGCATATGGACTTTTATATGCCACTAGTGGCATACAGAATTTTTATCACGTAATATTCCAAAATCGAAGAGACGGGGTAGGATAAAATCAAAACCTGATTCGTTTTAATCTTGGCCACTGTATGCCACTCCTGGAGTTTTGGCTCCAGACTTCACTCGGCTTTGCCTCATGAAGTCACTATGCCAAACTCCAGTCGTGGCATACGGTGGCCAAGATTAAAACTCATCCACTTTTACGATATGACTGCCATGCTTTGAATGATAATACAGCTATTATTGCTCACCTTTAGTTCCCAGTATGTCTACATGAGGGCAGGGTGCTCTACCAATGACACTTTGAGTTGTTCAGTGTCATGAGCGGCCTCCTGACATGTCTGATAGACTGGAATAGGTGCTCAACAAGAACAATTTGGTCATCCCCTATTGAATGCTGGTGCAACAGCTAATGAGAACGCAGAGCTCACAGATGCCAAGCTGGTTATGTCAACCCCCTGCTAAGTGTAAAAAAAAAGCACTCTTCTTGTCAATAAATCAGTTGAGTTCTTGAAACATCTTTGTTTGAGTTCTTACTCCTTCTCTTAAGGTCTACCCCTTACACAAGTAAGGTTAAAGAATTTACAATGTCATCAGTGGTGAGAGACTGTTCGACTGGGTTAGGTATGATTGATTGACTATCCATCTGAGGGTGAAGTTAACAGGCAGCCAGGTGCGAAATAGATATCAATTTCCAATTAATCACCAATGATGACAATTGAATATCAAGATTATTCTCACGTTTGGCGTTACGCTAATCGCCTGAGAATCTTCAAGGAAGTGCTTATGCGTTTGTGTCTATATGATTTTAACACCAATATCCATGTGTACAATTTAATGGTCACTGGCCAGACGGAATTGATATGACTTGGCTTTCGTAACATAATTGCCCAAAAGCCGCCCTGGCTGTATGGTTCATCCCGCATGTCATTAACCTGTAGGGCGGCAGAAGGCCTTGTCTCCTCCTTCAATCTCCATAGAGCCCCAGGCTTATTGTCTCCCCGACCCCTTGAATTACTGGCGAGGCCGCCTTTATCTATCGCATTCTTACTTACAGGGGATCACAGAGCTTCCCATCTCTCTCATAGTTGTGGTCTATTCTGAGAAATGGTATTTCTGACAAGGCTTCTTCAACGGGCAGTCATTCTAACAAAACAAGTAAACAGAATATATATTTTACTGTAAATGTGAAAACAAATCCAGTTCCTCTATACTTAGATGTCAGTTTATGCCATGGAAAAATAATATGTTTACCTTTTTTCGCAAGCCCTTTATTTTAGGTGTTCATTAAGTAAAGCCCATATCCAACGCGTTGTCAATATCCTGACACTAAAAGAAATTTTGAAACATTGTGTACCTCAGATAAGGTCTCAATCCCCTCGTGGAAAGGGACATTTGTCTTAAGTTTCCGCATTGACCTTATTGCTGGTGAGTTATTGAAATCGAAAAGGAGACCCAACCAGCCATCGAACAATAGAAATATGTAATAACGCTAAAGGATATAAGAAACGATAACAAATCTAAGTGAATTATCTGCTGGAGTAGTGCCTCTTGTTCTGCCTTGTCTTATCTTGTCGTGTCCTTGTTTTGCCCTTTGTCTTGCTTTGTCCAGTGTGTCACTTGTTGTCTAGTCTTATCCGGTAATGAACTGTCACTGTCCGTTGCGTAATGTTTAGGCCTGGCGTCCACCTACTACGATAGAAATTTAGATCCACCGATATGGCACCGATACAAAAAGCAAATATATCGGAGACAAATCGGGAAGGTGCAAAATCGTAGATATATATATATATATATGTCTACACATGCCAATCCACCACGAATTGTATGGAGTTTTATCGGTGTCTAATTGCAGAAACTTGGTCAACTGCCCCGATATTAGGTGACCTTCCAACGCGATTTTGATCTTTTATCGTAGACCATATCGGAGCCATATCGTAGTAGGTGGACGCCGGTCCTTACTGTTAAAGCGGGCTCCCACTATCACGATTTGCGCCTCCGACACACTACGATAGCCTTACGACAAGCGTTCCGATGAAAAAATAGAATTTGTGTCGGCCTGGCGTCCACCTACTACGATAGAGATTTAGTTTTTTTATCGGGAGGTGCATCGTAGACCATATCGGAGCCATATCGAAGTAGGTGGACGCAGGGCCTAACGACTACATGTAAAAACGCCCAGTAGGGTGAATGTACGTCATTTCCTTAAATTAAAAAACCAACAACAAAAAAACCCAACAAAATTAGTTGTCGAGAAACAAATTCAGCTCCCGGCAGCCCCCTGTGGTTAATGAGAATCGAGACAGTTGTATGTCTAAGTACGTCACCATATTTTGCCTTAAGTCACCATAAGTCACCGGGTAGGGAGACGGGGCTTCTGGATAGCACTAGGTATATTTGGCCATAGTCCTCCGCGATAGTCATTCAACTTGCAATCCAATGGAGAAGGTGAACAACTGTAAACAGTTGTGAACACGTAAGTTTGATGAATTTTTTTTTAATGAACCCTATTCACTTCTGTTTTACACCAGTGAATTATGGGAAGGTGAACAAGTAGATGCCATATCATATATATATTTACATATATTCATATAGGCATTTCTGTGTGACTTGTATCCCCAAAGCACACCAGGGACCTGTTTCAGTAGTCTTGTGACATTAGGCGTAGACAGACATCAACAGCGGCACCAACAGTGGAACCAACAGCGGAAAAAGACTAGCAAATATCAGAAGATTGAAGTGGCCAATCTTCTTCATATTTGGAACGATTATAGATTATATGTATTTTCTACTTGTGTTAAAGTGTCATTGCTTAATTCCTACGAGAAGTGAGTGAAACTCCGTGTGTCATCTACTGCAATCTTGTGATCTGTCCGTATGGTGTCACAGATGCCATCCAGACATGTCACGAAACTAGTGAAACAGCTCCCAGGACCACACCAAGATCGCACCGGGACCGCACAGGGGCTGGATCAGCGAAAAAGCTGTAGTTGGCCTTGCGGCACCAGCAGCCTACCGGGACTGGCGCAATTCACTGCAATTCACCTTAAGGCCCGGCGTCCACCTACTACGATAGAATTGTAGACCTCCCGATAAGGCACCGATACAAAATGTCAAAATCGGTACCATATCGGGAAGGTGCAAAATCGTAGACATACGTCTTGACATGCCAATCCGCCACGCATTGTATGGGGTCTTTATCGGTGTCTAATCGCAGAAACGTGGTCAACTGCCCCGATATAAGGTGACCTTCCGACGCAATCTTTGATTTTTTTATCAGGAGGTGCATCGTAGACCATATCGGTGCCATATCGTAGTAGGTGGACGCCGGGCCTAAGGCAACAGGGAACGTTCCGTAGTCTACCGGGCTCACAATGTAAGTCGTTGGGTCTGCGCCGTACGGTGGAAACCACAGCGACCTGCGGGAACCTTTATTTGCCATAGTTTGCCTTAACTCCTTGGGATATTTGGGGCCGAGCAGAGCAAAGGCAATAAAAAGGTCATACATTTTTACTCAAAAAGTCCATGTTCATGTATGGTTTGAGATAAAACGGCTGCCGGGACTGATGTAAGGCCACTTAAAAAAAGCAACTTGTTTCTCATCACCGCGCGCGTCAGCAAAAACGTTTTTAGAAGATTTTTTTTTTTTTTTTTTTCATAGATGAGATGAAAATTTGATAGAAATCATGAAAAATATGAGTATTTGGTATCAAATTAAAGCTCCTGGTGTAAGGAATGCATTCAATGTGGTTATATGGTTGGCAAAAAATGATGCATCAAGTGGTGTCATGTAACCAATTAAGGGGGGCATCCACCCACCACGACAAGGCTACGACAATGGCTTTCTGACAAGGTCCACGACAGCTCTACGATTGGAAGCCTTGTCGTAGCCTTGTCGTGGTTGGTGGACCCCAGTTCCCGACAAGAAGCTACAACAAGGCCAAGACAGGCTGTGACATGAAGCTTGTTGGGGGCCTTCCGACAAGGCTACGACAATATCGAACATGTTCGATTTTTGCTACGACTAGACCTTTTTCGTGGAGTGTTCTGCATTCCTCGATATCACTGTTGTAATGTGTCAGAACCATGGGTGCATTTTTAATGGCAACCAGCAACGTCTACGACACGCCAGGACACCGCTGTCCCGACCCTGCTCTTCTCACGACTAGGCTGCGACCAGGCTGCGATTGGAACTTTCATGTCGGCACTTGTTGTAGCCTTGTCGTGGTTGGTGGACGCCCCCCTTTAGAGTAAAACCCCGCTCCTGGGACACCCCACACGCTCCTGACACGCCATGACACTCCACGACAAAGGTCCAGTTTTAGGAAAAATCGAACATGTTCGATTTTGTCATAGCCTTGTCGGAAGGCCCCCGACAAGCTTCCCAGTCGCAGCCTGTCATGGCTTTGTCGTAGACTCTTGTCGGGAACTAGGGTCCACCAACCACAACAAGGCTACGCCAAGTCCACCAATCGTAGGCCTGTCGTGGACCTTGTCGGAATGCCATTGTCGTAGCCTTGTCGTGGTTGGTGGACGCCCGCCTTAAGCCCTTGTCGGAAGCCTGCCTCCTAAGATAGCCTGACACGCTCCGACACACTCCGACAGTCAGGTAGGTAGGTGTCTGTGGGTGTCTGTGTGGTTATAGCAGTGTCCCTATGCCAGAGTATGGCCTGTATGAAGAAGCCTAACCATCGGGGGAACCATCCCGCTTAAGGGGACAGTTTGCTCGGAACAGAGACTGTCCCCTTAACCCCATCAGTCCGAGCAATGCCTTGAGGCACTCCCAGGCAGGGACGATGAATGCCTTAAGGCACTCCCATGCAGGGGAGGAGGAATGCGACAAAATTCATAGACTTTCTAAATATTGTCAAAATAATTGAAAAGATGTGCGGAAAAAATATGTAGGAATTTATCTCACCCATCACATTGACTATTGGGCTAACATCTTTGACACAATCTCCCATTACACACAGTAAAATGAGTGAGATATTAGGAACTTACAGTGAGACTGCAAGATATGACCTGTCTGAAGTCCATATTATTACACTTCAAAAGTCATCTCTGACCCAGCATAAAAAAAAAAAAAAAAAAAAAAAAAGCGCCCTCGTCATATTTTTCATGGCTTGGTGATGAGAAACAATTTTTTTTTTTGAGTGGCCTAAACGTAGCACAACTGATTTATTTAGAAAATGTACTGAAAAATATGGTTTTCTTCAATTCCTTCAATAGCAAAGACAGTGACTTATAGTTCTAAAAACTTAAATGTGATGTATTATGCATCTACATTCTGTGAAAATTAGAAATGTTTAAAACATAGAAAACAACTTTTCAGAATATTATCATATCGATCTCCAAAGAGAAATCTAGCACTGTGACCCACCATTTTTCAGTTGGTTATGTGTTCTACAGCACTTGAAAATCATAATACATGTATTGAATGTTCAGGAAAATTGTCCGATATGCCTTCAATATCGAACCCATTGCAGCAATTCAGCAAAATTCAATCACTTACAAGAAAATGGAGAATGACCCCATACATCTGTGAATCCTGGGATACCATTTCAATATAACATTTCCTTGAACAATAAACATACATGATGAAGAAAAAAAGTAGAACATTTAACAGTTTTATGTAAGCCTTCTGCGGGGTTTGTAGCTCAGTGCCCTCTGGGATTTATCATCCACCGAATACGGAGTCCCCATAATGTAAAGGGACTGCGTAATTTACCGGGCGGAGATTACCGGTCTTCGTAATATAACAGAGTGGAGATTACGGAAAAAAATCCCTTTTGTATACAAAAGTGCGTGAGAAGATCGGCGGTCATCTTGTCTTTTCATTGATGATTTAAATTTGCAATGCTCAATGACAAGAATTAAGATAATCTATGGAATAATATGCCTATATTGAAGAGAGCAGGAGGTGGAAAAGCATGATGAAGAGGAAAACAGACGATGTCACCCAAGGAGAAGGAGACTAACGAGAACAGATAGAATATTCCTGAAAATCAAATATTGAATGACTGATAAATATATAGAGAATCAGCAGTGTAGTAGATTGGAAAAAATGGTGGCAATCTAGAATAGGAAGACCTGAAGGTTGTAGTCCAGTAAGGGGTAGAGGTATACCAGGTAACCATGTAATTATAAAGTTAAAATATTAAAAAAAAAAAGGAGCAAGATGAAAGATGTGTGTAAGAGACTGCTACAAGTGTACAGTCAGATAGATATGAGAACAAGACAACAAAAAAATAATGCAATGTACTGCATGCTGTATACTGAAAATAAATGCTGTGCTCTATTAAAAAAAAAAAAAAAAAAAAAAAAATACAATATAAACTAGTTTTAGCTTAAAGCGGTCGTAATCTCCTCGGACTAAACTCTACGTTATATCCTCGTGTTTCCTCGGATATATTACTACACGTATAGTCCTCGGGGATTACGGCGGCTTGTATCTGAATCCAGTTAATATGTGTATATACCATGATACAAACGACACGGAACACAGTGATCGCCGGTCCCAGCGGCGATAAACCACAGTGAGCGATAATACACGATCATATACATACCACAAAGCAGGGGCGTTAGAGCTGCTCACACTGTGCCTTTAACAATGGCCCAGGCGAAGTGCCCGCAGCCAGTCGCTTAGTGCGAAAACGAATCGCTCATGCATAGAGACATTAACCCTGCTTTACGAACGCGCCCGGCGGCTTTGCGAGCAGCTCACCAGGGGGCTTTATGAGCAACTCACCCGGGGATCACCCCCACTGTTCCCGCGCCCATTCGCATGCGGGCCGGCCGTGGCCGCGGCTTGCCAGCCTGTCGCCGGGCATTTGTGTGGAGAGGTTAGCGGTATTAGGGCGTGCACTTGCCTGGTCTTGTATTAAGCATAGAAAACACGGGTGTTGACATGGCCCATGAAGGCCCACATAAACAACTATCATGACTAGTGGGGGCGCAGGATGGTGGGCAGCAGGTGGGGATGGGAGATGCTCGCTCGTGGACCAAAGGATGAGTCAGCAATGTCTCACAGATCTTAACTATAGAAGGGAATCTCATTAGCATTTTCACCCTAACAGTATCTAAAAGCAAAAAAACCCATTCCTAACTCCTTTTCCTATAATGGATATTTGATTAATTTTAGTCAATTTAATCTGGGGATCCCGGGAAATAATCTGCAGATATGTTCTGGTAATAAAATGCATTTAGAAGATTTCTTGGTCGCTCATATAACCCTTCTTATCCTAGGGGAGCATGAGCTGTCTCGTTATTCTCTCATGACACCCCCGTGCACGCATACGCAAAAGGCCTCCTCAAAGATCGCCATTGTTTCTCTCTCTCATCCAATCCCCCCTGCTCTATATCTCCATTTCGCTCCAGCAGGCATTCCAATTTGAGCTCCCCTACATGTGAGAGTAAAACAGAAATGGAACTACCATAAATGGGTCTCCAGTTTCTACCCTGAGGTATGCAAATGGTATCAGTGTGACTCTATTAGCCGCTTCATGGATCAAAAAAGGCAGGGAAAAAGACTCCTGCACTCAGGCAAAGGGTTTCATTAGCTAGGTATCAGCGCTAGCTACTGATACGACGACGTACAACCCTAACGACCCTCACGAGGAGATAAGGAAGAAGCGAGAGTGTTTTTCAGAGAATCTGATATCTCCAATTACCGCAGAATTATCTTACCGCTTATTCTCTCCTTCAACTCATGCCACCTCCCTTCCCCTTTCTCCACTCCCATTCATTACTCATGCCTTTCTTACTCATTTAATCATCTTCTCTTCCATTCTACTTTTCCTACTAAACTCAATCCTCTCCAATTCCTACGGTTCAATTTATGTGCCCCTCAATCCCTCCCGACAGGGAGGTAAAGTGAACCTACTGAAATGGCTTCACAATACAGGACTTTCTGAGATAAGTACCCAGGCCTTTGACTAATTGTGGTTGGGAAATGCAAGCCTCAATCCTTTCATATACATATTGTTAAAACTTCCATCATGATTCAGTTTCATTTTTCTGCAGAAGCGATCACGGAATAGTGTACATCGATAGCACTAATTGACACCTTAAACCTGATTTAAAGTGGACTTCACAGGCTGTACCTCACAAGATATTTGTTTGAGGCAAACCCTGCCGAGATTCAGTGCTGGAAGTCCATCTCCTCGTCTGCATGGGAGGGTTCCCTGAGAGAAATATTTTACGCTGCAATTATCTGCGATGAATACCCTAATGATTAAGTACCCAACTTAGCCAATAAGAGGCCAACAGACAGGATCACATGTTTTTCACACCCCTCACCTTAAGAGTACATAAGTCCCAGGGTGAGTATTCACTGCGACTATTTCTGAGACTATGCACCATTTGTGTGTCCTTCTGTGTGAATCAAATTTGCCATTTTACCCTGAGACTGGCACAAGCATCGTGTTGTAAGATTTTTGTGTTGCTTCAGTAGAACATGTTCGCTTTGGCTCCCAAGATCTCCCTTCCCCCATTCTCCTGCCTTTGAACCGTGTTGTTATCATTGTGCCCGCTCCTTCTTGACTTTAATGTTAATTTTCTACAACTAATTTACATCTTCTACTTCTGCTCGTTATCCTATCCTGATTCTCGTTGTAGTATATGGGGTGCGGGCCTTTTACTCGTGGAGTACAAAGGCTGCGCGCACAGGCCAAAGAGGACGAGAAAAGGTGTGGAGTACGTGTGTACTGCAGGGAGGTTGGAGTTGAAGTGAGACCGGGGTCCGGACCGGGGTGGACCACGTGACTGCGTGGTGAGTGTGAAAGCCGCGAGGGGGCAGGAGGGGCGCCTGTGAGGCGCGGTAGAGGGGGACACCGGGGGAGGCAATGACTACCCCTGACCAAACGCCATGAGTAACCAATGTTAATTTTCTACAACTGATTTACTTCCTGTTTTTTTTTCTGTTTCACTGCTCAGTATTGTCACTCTACGACCTCGGTAATCGACCTACATAATCCACACTCATACTTACAATACAAGCAGTGTCTCAGTGACGTGACATTCTCATTGCTGCCTTCTTAAATGCCTTTCTGATTCTATTTCCTGATGTGTACCACAACCTTTAAAAGAATATTGTCATTCTGTCGGAATAAACCTTAAGTACCTTAGTGATATATTGTCAAACACTAAAATTGATCTATTCCGATATTATTACAGCAACACTATTGTGAGTACGAAAAATATCTCTGGTTTTAAACAATTAAAAACATATATTGGAAACCTTTCGTTATGGTCTGCCACCAATAGATGAACGATAGATGATCCAGTCTTCTCGGCAATTCTTTATCTTGATAGTCGGAGTTATAAATGTCCCGGGTTTAAAAAGGATGTTTCTCAAATGCCTTCAGGATTCGGAACCATCTAAAACAACACTCCGATGCTCATACAAGTTCAGTATTATAGTCAATAAAGCAGGAACAAATCTTGGAATCCTTTTAGGACCCCATTCGATGACAATATTCTAACTTATGATAAAAAATATATTTGTTTAAAAATACCTTCCGAGGTGGTATAATAACCTTAGGTTTGAACCCACCAGCCAATAAGGTATATATTGTAAATCTACGTTAGGCCCGGCGTCCACATACTACAATATGGCTTCGATATGGTCTACGCTGCACCTCCCGATAAGAATTCAAAATCGCGTCGGAAGGTCACATAATATCGAGACAGTTGACCACGTTTTTACGATTAGACACCTATAAAAACCCCATACAATGCATGGTGAATTGGCACGTCTAGACATATATGTCTATGATTTTGTACCTTCCCGATATGTCTCCGATATCGTCTTCCTGACACCATACAATTATACCCTACTTAATAGCAAAGGGAAGGTTTTGGTCCATCATATTACCACTGGATTTGCTGTCAAAGTCAAAAACATTTTTGTGTTAAAATTTGATTTCAGTAACACTTTATCATTAGTTAGGTTTCCTTCATCTAAAGAACAGGGAAGACGAGCCAACTCCTGCCTATATCGACGTATTTCGGATATAAATTTGGTGGTGGAAAAAGACACATGATTGATTTCGTGAAATTACTGCTTAGATCGGTTGACCAGCTGGGTAGAAGCGCGCCACCTTCAGGTGAGAGGAGGTATGATTCTATTTTACGATATTCTCCAATACATTCCGACGAGACCAGAAACTTCGTCCGATGGAACACTCGCTTAATCTTATATCAGAGTAGCACACGTGCAATGTTTCTTTGCTAGATTGTATTTAAGCATATTCGGGATGATACTTTCAGGTGACCTTTGAACAGGAGCTGCTTCTTCGATACGGTCTGCTTGGAAGCCACAACCACTTCTTATACATATCGAAGGTCGAAGGTTTTGATGTACATAGACAGAACCTATATAACAACTTCCATACTTGCTCTTTTACTGGGCCATTCAGAATCATGCCAAATAGAAGTACACTCTTGAAAATGGGATGTTCAGTCAAGAGAATAAAGGACGAAATAGTCTGTTCAATGTAACATAAACCCCAATATCAACGCAGCAACTTTAGTCAACTGAGCCAGGCAAGCCTATATCCCCTCCCTGACCTTAGATGTGAAATAACTCATACGACTTTCACAGAAAAAAAGTTAACGAGAAACGCGAGAAAAGAAGGCGTGGTGAAGAACTGGTTTCCTTTCCTGCAGGCTGAATGTGAGGAGGTCACTCGATCCTGGCGCTATTGGATCTTCGAACTGAAAACGCTTGAATTCTTATTGGGGATCCGGTGACCGATCCGCCGCCCGCCCGCCCGCCCGCCCGCCCGCCCGCCCGCCCGCCAGCCCGCCCGCCAGGTCCCGGATCTTCTTTCCCCTCTCAAAGCGCCCCCTTCTCCCACCCGCATTCTGGTCGGCGATCCACGCGGCAGGCCCCCTACCCACAATGCTATCTTTCTGCTTGCTGCACCTATATATGGCCACAGGGCGCCTCGCTTATTGTGCGCATGTGCAGACGCTGCGGGGTATTTCATGCGCACGCGCAGAACGGGTGAAATACGACGTGCGTGTGATGTAACGCGTGAAAAATACGGGACCAAGTTTTATCTCAGGCCCTTGTATTTTATTTCTATAGACTTAAAATTGGGAACTTGTACTCAACCCATGGAGCATTACCCCTACCCTGGATAAAAGGAGAGAAGCAGGGGCTTGGGAACATAAAATTTTATTGAATTTTATATGGTAGTATATGGTAAAATTTTATGCCGACCTTATTGGACGACATATGAATATGATATTAATATGAGTAATAAGGTAAATGTAATTGACAAATAGAGTAACGGTCAATTATGATAAGAAAATATGATATACAATATAAATGTTAATTGTACGTGATACAATACATGATAAATTGTATATGGTAAATAAAAATGGCCTACGTGAGTAGGAAAAGGATAAAAAGGGGCCTACGTGAGTAGGAAAAAGGAGTGAGGTTGAGGGTGGGTGGGACGAGAAAGACTGGAGTAGGTGTGTACTGCAGTACAGCTGGAGAAGAAGTGAGACCGGGACCGATGGCGTGGCCGCGCTCGTGACTGTGCAGTACGTGTGAAAGCCGCTAGGGGGCAGGAGGGGCGCTCGTGTCGCGCGAGAGGGGGGAACACCAGGGGGAGCAATGACCACCCCTGACCAACGGCCATGGGTAACCTATTGTAAATAAAATACTCAATGGGCGATGACATAACAAACTATAGCCAGTCAGTCAGTCATAGGGGTGAGATAAAATCTGAATGTCACTCCATCCTTGCCTGCTGAATATATGCCATTCTGTCTTTATCTGCTATACATAATATAATTTGGCTTTACCTCATGAGATTATTCGACAACCAAAACTTCTGGCATAATAGTATTGGCCACAAATATCGATGAAGTTCTAACTATTATGTACTTGTGGCCGAACGTCTATGAAATACGACCCGCTGCTAGGGGTGTAGAATTAATGATGTTAAGGCTCACTGTGGCGTAGTGAATGAGCACCAACATTGGGTTCAAGAGGTTGTAAATCGACGAATTTCTAAGTAAGTAAAATAGCATATTTTTAGTGTTATCTAGGTATATAATAATGAGGAAAGGTAATAACTGTAAGGATGCCATTCTCGTCCTTTTGTCCCATAAGATAATCCCCCCGTCTCTGGCGTTGGGACGTGTTTGGTGGGACAAAAGACTTTGAACGGCCAGCTCTATGGACTCAATAACCACGTTTTCTCCTATTACTCCCCATGGTGACGTCGGACAAAACTCACAAAAACGTGGCGTATATCTGACGCCGATTTGGGGAAGGTCTAATGCGAAACTGGCGTAGATCTGAACAAGAGCTGACACCACTGACAGAGTGCTACAGGAAGTGAAGGGTGAGTGACTGCTGAAAGGTGCAGGATGGAGAGGAGGCCAGTTGAAAGAACGAGATCTGCGGTCCGAGCGGCTCAGATGGCTGAAAGAAGGTGCCCGGGCGATCAGTTTACTGTCAACGCAGCCAGAGTGATGTTTGTGCACAGTCGTCGAACTGTCAGAGCTATACGGGGATGGTCCCAACTCCCACAGGTTTCATAGCTCTTTTCAGGCGAGCATCTACGCCTTCAGGCAGTATGGGCGCCAATGGGAAGAATGCCTTCAGACAGTGTGTATGTGAAGGGTGAGAATATCTTATAACATCCGTGGAAAATTCAAAACGTTTACAATAAAAGCAGAAAAAAAACAAAAAAATAGTTTCTTTTGGATATAGATAAATTAGAATATATATGGATTGAAGCCAATATATTACTTTAGGAATATTTTATGATGAAGTCATTTACATCATGTGACAAGTGAAATTGTACTGAATACCTTCAGGCATTCTCACCCTCCAGAAATATACTGTCCAGGGACATCCTCAGTGCAGAAGCTACGATTACCAAACAGCCTGATCTCCTGGACAAGGACGTTAGCCGAGCTGCAGAGGTCTGTCACATCAACGAGTATAGAGAGAAAGAGAGGTGCAGCTCAGGATGGCGGGACATCTGAGGGTTTCTCTCTGCCTTATCAGCAATTAGAACCCCCTCCGCCCTCACCACTACAGAGAGAACTCCCCCACGGCCGCCTGGTTATATAAGCACCCCCTATTGGACAGCACCCCCTTTGGTCACCATGATACCACCATGGAGGGTACTCCTAAAAGTCACATTTTCAAGAACCCCCAAAGGACCCCATGAACTAGTTTAAAGAAAAAGAGGAATCAGCCAGCTGTAGGTCTTTTTTTTGTATTTTGAAAACCTGTCAACTCTTTGGAAGTGATACTTCATTTATATCAGAAAAATCCTGAATATTTTCCACTTTTTCAAGCAACTTTCTTTAAATTACTAATTGTTCCGCATATGACACGACCATAAAACTGACATTAATAATTGAGATTACATATTCATTTTCACATGAATGCAGAAATAGATCCCAGCCATACAAACCTCCTTGTTAAAATATATATGTCCTGTTTCATATAATTCTGTTCAAGTAGTTCCCTTGTCTTATCCTGCCCACCTCCCCTAACGCTAATTACATGTGGTCACCAGAAGAGGGTGGTCACCACCCACTGAGTGTGACTAACCGAAAATAAGCTGGCGACATCCGCCCCAACAGGGCCTCCAGAGCTGTCCCTCTCTTTCTCTACTATACTCGTTGGTCACATAGAGGTTAGGGGACTGCAAGAATTCACAAATAACAGGTCCAGATTCCACAGGTGAAAGACAGAAGACAAGAGGCACTTCTGACGAATCAAAAACTGTTAGAATCACTAGGGACAGTATGGTTCAGGGCAGTAAGGTGATTGGCAATATGATTCAGTGGTATATAAGTGTAAGGACAGTATGATTGAGGAGCAGTATGGTGAGGGGTAGCATGATTGGTGGGCGATATGGGTGAGATTTAGTATGGTTAAGGGCAGTATGGTGTGGGGCAATATGATTCTGAGGCAATATGCTTGAGGGGCAGTATGATTCAGAGCAATAATGTGAGGGTCAGTATGGTAGAGGGGCAGTATGTTTAGGGGCAGTATGATCGAGGGGCAATAAGGTAAGGGGCAGTATGGTTATAGTGCAGCATGGTTAAAATCAGTATGGTTGAGAGGCAGTATGGCCCAGGGGCAGTATGGTGGAAGGTTAGGGTTAGGGTTATGAATCGAGATAGCAATACAAGATCTACAATCAGAAATCTTAAGATATTATCATGTAATTATGGCCAAACACATATGAAATACTACTCGCTGCTATGAATAATATTCTGGCTCACTGAGACGTGGGGAATGAGCTATGAATCAATAACCGAAAAAGTGAATAAAATGGGTTTTGTTATGTTATTTCAGGTACATAACCATAACAAAACGGAGTGACTGAGCCATGGGGATACCGTTCTTGAAATTTTGGAACAGAAATACGTCCATCTGCCTCCGGTGTCGGGACATATTTTAAAGACCTCAAACGGCCATCCATAGTAACCACGTTTTCTCTTGATATGATAAATGCGATAAACTAGCAATGTATATAAAACCTCTAGGTTTTGAATATGCATATATATAAGTTGATTTCAATGAACCCTACATATTTATTGTTAGCCATGTGTGATATAGCGAACACAGGAGTAGAACGTCTCTGGGATAAACACTCTAGAAGGGCCTCCTCCTATACCTTGCTTAGAAAGGTCAGACTTGTGGCTATATGCCATAGACTGGATTGCCCTGGTCTAGTGGAGGGTCGCTAGGGGGCCGATAGGGGGCGCGGGCGGGCCAGGCGGGCACTTAACCCGGCCGTGAAGGATGGCTAGGATTCCTCACCGTCCCCGCGCCCACTCCCGCCCGGCCAGGCCACCGGGACGCGGTGTCAATAGCGCCGCCGTGGCCCCGCGCCCCAAATTATGGCCCCTTTTGACGGCTCCGCAGGGCCGAAAATTGACCTCTGATTAAGGGCCCCGCAGCCCATCCCCCCCGGGATAGATTTGGCGGGAATCCAGGGTCACGTGCTTCCGGTGGTAATTGCGACCGGATTCTGCGCAAGAAGGAGCAGCTCAGAGCAGCTCCGGTGGAGAAAACGTGGGTAGTTTAAAAGGTGACTGAAAAAACTGCCTGGGGATAAGACGAGGGGGAAAAATCGCCTGGTCTCTAGTTACTCGCAGCCCCACCTGGTTGTCTATGCATCCATGACCTGCGATACGCCTAGATTGGCCACCACCTCTCTCTCCGACTTTCTTTTGGTTTAAAAAAAAAGAAGCTTTATTACTTCGATTCGTACAAATCGCTCGTCCAGCAATAGCATGGTTGGTGAACAACAAGGTGAAATAGATTGAAAGATTATGGTAATGTACAATGAAATCAACATAGTATCTGTGTTTTACAATTATATTGTCTCTCATTATATAACATGGTATAATATTGATGACCATACAACCTTATTGGTTATTGAGACAAGTCCGGTGCCATTGTTCGGATAAAATAACTAGCGGTTGATCAGGTTTCGATCGCTTTCTATGCCAAAGAACTCAATACAAATATCTCGAAGCAAATACCATTTCGAACCTGGTTTCTTATTACAAACTGTATATACTCAGTACAACACATGATTGCCTTAGCCAATTGATAGCAGAGTCTAACTTCCTGATCTTATTATGAAAATTCACAAAAATGAAAATGTTTATGAATAAAAAATAAGGAATCTCGAGGGTACTGCATTCTCCAAGTACGACGAATGATCTGCGGGGAGAGCGATTTACTCTTCTAGCAGATATTCTGATTCTGGTAGTAAGAACATCAGACAGGAGAGTGCCAGTCAGGGTGGCTGCGGATTGGACTTCACCGGAGCTGACGTCAGTGTGCTGTGGTGGCCAGAGTACGATACGCCCTCTGTTGGCAGATAGAGGTATCATGACCTCTGGGCCCAGGGTCAGTGAATTTTATCAGAAGATGGACAATCCTACGTTCACTCTCCATGCCTATCTTCTGAATCACTCTCCATAGGTCTACTAGAGTTGCTATACATGTAAAAGGGGAAACACACTGTACGATTTCGTTCCCACCGATTAACTCCCTAAATCGGAAGGGCTTTTTAACTTGTCTCAGGCGAATTTGCGCTGGGCATCGACCATCACAGCAGGATTTATAGATGGGGGTGGAGGTCATTAGTGGGAATTTATCTTAAGCAAATTCTGTTCACACTGGACGACTGACTTCCGATTTTATCGGAGATTCGATGCCACCGATAAAGGAACATGTAATAAATCTCAGTATATGGGACCTAAATCGGTGAGCTGGCCTCAGTCTGTGTGTGGCAGGGTCATTTCTCCTCACCCAGAGACTAATTATGGGCCACAGTTGGTAGGCACCACGGGGGGTATTTCTTAAACTCCGTTGTCGGCAACAACGGGAAGGAACACGTTCCTTTATTTATCGCTCCCGATTTCGGAACATTAGACTGCAGTTTGTCGGCGACAAAGGTACATCGCCACGGGTGGGATTTCCAAATCTTAGGCAAATTACTGTAGGGGGGTGCCACACTGGCCGACACATTTTCTAGGCCTCGCCTGAGCTTACGATTGTTCTTTTGTCGCCGAGAAAGGAACATTCATGTTCCGAAATCGTACAGTGTGTATAGGCTTTAAACGCAGAACCTACAATTCGCAGAGGCGTCACCTGGCGATTTTTGAATATTCACCTTCATCCATTTACATTCGCTCTTTGTGACAGATTCCAAAACGAAATGAGCAAAATTCAAATCTTGTCTAGTTTGACCTAACCCAAAGGTAGAATAGCCCAATTTCCATTTGGCTGATTTACAAGGGAAATGCAATGGAAATTACCGGTTTCTTAGATTCTTTCAAACACAAAGAGCAATTTCTTTTAAAAACTTGAATATATATTATTATACATTTGCTATATTCTGTAAACGTTTAAAGAAAATTACATGGGTTTTAATACATAAAGATAAACTGTTTAGAATTCCTACATATTCCATTATAGAATTACCATAATATTAATCTCTAAATAAAAAAACTAGCATTGTGACCCCTGTTTTTTAAAGTTAGATATGTCTTCCACAGCACTTTAAGATCATCATATTCACTTTTCAGGAAAATGGCATGCGTTTTAATTTTCAAGACAGAATCGTCCGAGATGCCTTTAATGCTCCTTCTCATCCGGTTTCACTATACACTAAGCCTACTGTTTCTTCACATTACATGCACAGTTGAGGAAGTATATGCGGATGGTTACAATTTCCCCTAGAAAGCCGCCCACCCCCAAAAATATTCATAATTGGAAATCTTTGAAACAACATAGGGAAGAGACCCTCATGCAATATCATACTTTCATGAGGCATTTGATACAGCGGAAAGAATATGAAGTCGTCTTCTGTTATTTCAAGTCCTTTATCGATTTTTTTTTATTCCTCATAAAAAGCGCCGTATTACCTGTATTCAGTCTCAGCTCACTAAATGACTAGATCACTTGATTTTTTTGTTTTGATTTTTTTTGTTTATAAGCTTTATTTCACTTCTTTCAAACGAAAGTTCTTCCAGTGATGTACAGAGGTTGCTTTACTGATTGTGGTATCAAAAAGAAAAAGAGTCGTCTTTGCTTCAGCTTAACAATGAAGATCAAGATGACAAAACCCAGATTTAGCAGATTCATATTGTACAATACGGCCTTTTCAATAGGATTGAACTAGATCTAAATGCTAATAACGGAAGGATAGACTTTTGAATATAACGGTAGACAGTGAACTGTCCACAGAGGGGGGTACGAGCCTACATGAATGAATGTGCAAAATGGACCTCTTTCCTTTAGGCTATCCAATGATCGTTGTTAAACGAACAACCTCCAAACTCCTCGTCTCTCCATCACCCCTTACTTTCTCCCCCTTTTTTTTCTCCCCATCACGTCTTGTTCCATGTTGGTTCATTCCTCATATCTACGTCTAACTATGCATGTAACAAACGGACCTAGACTTAAATACCTGAATGTATACCTAGTAATGTATAATAGTAAGCACTGTCTTCACTGTTTTAGGCCCGGCGTCCACCTACTACGATAGAATCATAGACCTCCCGATATGGCACCGATACAAAATGTCAAAATCGGTGCCATATCGGGAAGGTGCAAAATGGTAGACATATGTCTAGACAAGCCAATCCACCACGCACTGTATGGGGGTTTTATCGGTGTCTAATCGCAGAAACGTGGTCAACGGCCCCGATATTAGGTAACCTTCCGACGCGATTTTGATTTTTTATCGGGAGGTGCATTGTAGGGCATATCGGAGCCATATCGTAGTAGGTGGACGCCGGGCCTAAAGCCTAACATTAGACAGCTCTGTACATGCGATTCTGAGTGTTTTACTCCTATGGTACTCCATCTTGACTAAGTCTGCCCCGAACCTCACCGGATAAGTAGAATCTATGTACTCAATTAGATCTGTAAGCTATAATTTTACAGAGATATAACTGGTTGCTAAGCAACCAACCTAATTGTTCTTAATCAGCTCAATAATCAATATACACTAACCAATCATTGATGTTAATCACTACCTGATGAAGGATTGCAAATAATCCGAAACGTTGTATTCTAACAGCAAATAAATATTACCTGTTACTCCTACTTTATTTCTTTGTCTCTGGTTGTGCCTTCTCTCAACAATAATCTTTTTACAGAGATTTTTACAAATAAGAGACATACTGAAACGACAAATTCCCTCCTTATCTTAGTTAACATCTTTGTATTCGTTCTGTATTTGTCATCGGATCCCCCGTATCCGTCTCCGGATCTCTACTTTCTTTCCACACAACTAACGATTTACGTGATTATATGAGAAGGTTGATATTACTATCACTTATACCCAAAGAAGGACAGAAAAACAAGAAGCCATGACTTTGTTAACTCAATTTCAATGAAATATTGCCATACGAATCAGGAAAAAGATGTTTACGATACCCACTTTTGTTGCCAATATTACTGAAGACTCTGAAATGTACTACTTTTTATAAATCAAATCTTCTATAAAAATCAAAATCATTGATTTTCTTCCTGAATAGAAATTACACAAGAGTATAGCTGTATTTATCCTACCCCTCATATAAATGTCCATAGACTTAACATGGAGTGACTGTATGCCACGGTTATGCCATATAATATTTATATGCCACAGGTGACATATGAAGGTAAAAACATGTGACAGGGTAGGATAAAATCTAAACGTCACTTAATTTCATACAATTGTTTACATGGCATTCATTGTCTTCTGCTACAGATATCACTCAGCTCCGCTTCGTGATATCATTCCGCGAAAACAACTCATGCCATATAAACAATTGTATGAAATTTCGTGACGTGTGACAGGCAGATCTGGATGCAGAATCAGATCGTATGTACTTTATGTGATAAGAATACAGAAAGGAGAAACTGGTAGAGGCAACGTGAAATGCTTCCTTTATATTCTCATCGATCATGATCGCCACTTTTATACAGAGGGGGAGGCCACTAAATCATGTATGTTGTCATACATGCCGCGGACTAAGGAATTGCACTTTTAGTACACAACCAATTTGTGGGGCGCTGTGTCTTTTATCGACGTATTCCGTCCCGCATACCCCGTCATCATTCTGTCGTTTCCCATAACGATAACTACCCTGTTGCATGTAAAATGCGGCACGCCATCGGCAGGACCGGCTTCTGAACCTCGCTGGCTCCCAGCGGTCCTGTATACACCGATAGCATATTGTATTCTGACACCAGCCGAAACCAGCAAACCCCTGCTGTAAAATGTGGGAAGCAGACGACATTTTAGTTTCGCGCTCCGCCGGATTCCTACGCACAAGGGACCTCATGAAATACAGCTTGTCAGTTACAAACAACTCGTCGCAAAATTTAGTTTCGCGCCAGAGGGGACAGCCATAACGGCGGCGTCCATGCGCAAATTACCGATGGGCGTTTCGCGCCCACTGCCTTTCAAATGTCGTCTGCTTTGACAAGAGGCATTATTGTTTCTCGTTCAGCTCACACTCGATAAGCCCGCATGCGCTCAGACGACTTCCCGTTCCCCTGACACCATCATGTCGGCCACGACCATATCTATAACGACCACGACTACGACCACAGGCACACCGCCACTAAAACAGGGGCCTGTTTGATAATCCAGAGGGCATATTCTGGTTGTACGTACGTTAAAAAATCACGGGAAAGGAGAATGCCTACGATCTATCATAGGATTGGTTTCATATACATTCTCCTGGGTGGTGTGTCCGATCCTTGGTGAGGAATTATCTTAAAAATGGATGAGTTTTAATCTTGGCCACCGTATGCCACGACTGGAGTTTGGCATAGTGATTTCACAAGGCGAAGCCGAGTAAAGTCCGGAGCCAAAACTCCAGGAGTGGAATGCGGTGGCCATGATTAAAACGAATCAGGTTTTGATTTTATCCTACCCTGTCTCCTCGATTTTGGAATATTATGTGATAAAAATTCTGTATGCCACTAGTGGCATACAAAACTCCGTATGCCAGGCAGCGTGGCATACGGAAACTCAATGTTAAGCCTATGGGATTTTATATTAGGGGTAGGATAAATACTAGATATAATACAGGTCATACATTAGGACATGTCCCTCCTGTCTCCTAGTGACACTCAGCCATTTCCCATATACCCAAACCGGTCATTCTATACCGTAACTTCGGAGGTTTCTAGATGAATTAGGGGAATTTGGAGGACACAAGAGATTTGTACGATAAATGTATACACCGACATTTCGAAGCCTACCTAAGTTCATATCCTTGAACCATTCTAGCTCCAAAACAAAAATATTCATACAATGTCGTTGGGCCTAGGATTATCGGAGAACGATATATCCTGGATTATTAAAAAACATCTAGGACACGAACACTGGACAGGGGAAAACTAGAGGGTTAAATAAGATCCTGAGAAGAAACATTGATTGGTTCATAAAGAATCCTTCTCTGTGCTTGATTAAAGGCCGTGTATGGGTGCCGTTAGCGGCTTGAAGAATATTGCCTGCAGATCTAATAAATGGCAAGCAGCAATAAGAGTACCCGTAGCATATCACTACGCGCTAAACTCTAATATAGGAAAGGTAGCCTGGCCATGATTTACCAATTAACAAACAATGAAATCTCATGAAATTCAACAACAGCCTATCTTCAGTCACACTCACTATATCTCCTTATCGTTATATGCCTGGAAATCATAGAAAAAAACGCCATTTTATAACTCCCAGTTTCACCATCTCACCCTACAGTCAGACACATATGAATGCTTCAACAGGCAACTTGTCAGTTCGCTCCGTTCCCTCTCCAACCCGATCTTTGGTCTATGGGTATGTATCATAGTAACGCATGCGTAGGCTATATATGCCTACCTATGCTGGGAGAGCGATAGTACCTGTGACATCATTGCTACACAGCCGCTTGTGGCGAATTTAAACGTTGTCGAGTGGGTTCACGTTGATTTCGGGTGCGTTTTGTTTTCTGATAGGAGAATTGCAATTGGTCGGTGGTACAGAGGGACATAAGATTAAACCTTTCGTTAATCAGTGATGAATGTGATTCATACTTCGGTCAGTAAAAGAGAGACATTCGCACATAGGTGTATGATAATACTATATATGAACCATTTGGCAACGGAAAGACTAACATCTTTATATTGGTAATTTTACTGAACGCACTCCCGGAGAGGAGAAACCTGCGTAAAACACCTACAGTTCAACTGGTGTACTGCGACAAACTTTTGATTCAGAATACCATTGATATACAGTCATTTCATTCCTTTTATCTCAAAAAGGCATGCATCCGGTACATAGATCGCATTTCCTATGATGCTTTTCCAATATGGTTATCTATTCATGAACTGTCCAAATTTATTTTTTGAATATTGTATTTCTACTCTGGAGTACGAAATTAGAGTGTTTTAACATTATGCTCAGGTACAAGTTATAGCATAACATTTCAATGTGAGTCATAAGACCACAAGCATGTATGTATGTATATTCAAAAACTTCTCAGATCCAGCTGTATAATGCTGAGAATGAATTGGGAATATATGTGAATATATCCAGTGTGAATTTGCAATAACATGTGGGTGTGTATTGTATTGTTTATGTTGTATTGTCTTTGTTTACATGTCTATGTTGACTGCTCTTGTCAATTTGCCCAAACAAATGATGTATAAATTTATAGAACTTAATACTGCAGTAAAGTAATTATATAATTGACAAACCTAAGGTTCATTACACAAAGACCTTTAATTATACTATGCCATAGAGTCAAAAGACCTATGTACTCATTATCTGTACCTGGAGAAATGACAATCACTGCACAGTATTATAGCTAAATGTGATAATTTGTGGACAATTGTGGTCCTTTGTTCATTTGTTCTCCTGTTGGACTGGTCCATGGAAGAGTGTCCTTTATTGGATGAATGTGCTTACTCCGCTTTATTTCTGAATAAAAAAAAGAAAAAGAAATTCATAATCTCTATAATATACACAGATTGCGTTATCGAAACTGCATCTGCCCATTTCCCGTATGATATTTCCCTAGTTTAAGCTTCGCGGTTCTTTATTTTCGTGTCCTACCCTAGCGCGAAAACATACCGCCGCCATTATTACGCTGTATTGTCAGCCCCTGGTCCTCAAACACTACTGAGCATGCGCGACAACAATATATCCATTAGGATGACAGGGCGCCGCCATTGTTGTAGTCCCGCAGCCAGGCGGCGCCTCGTGCGGCCATTGGTCGACTCACTGAGTTCGCTTATTGGCCAGATATGCGTCGACAAACGAGTGGCGTGGTATGAACACATCTGCCTCAATTTACGCGTGAAATGCCGCTCTCTGTCGATCCATTTGCGCCCTTGTTGGACGTTAAACGGAGTCGGAAGACGGGGTTGATGACGGAGGAAGATGACAAGAAGCGGGTGGTGTTAGTGACCGATGCCTGGTCGGGTGCGTTGTGGCCCGCTGCTGGGACCCACCCGTCCTTTCAGGTGACTGATATTTTATCCCACAAGGGAATGTGCATCGCTTTCATCCAAGCCCCTCTCTCGACGTAAAAAAAAAATCAATGTCCTGTATAAAGCCCCTCATAGATCTGGGAGCCTCATATCAATTTCAAGAGCTCAAATCATCACCATAGTAGGCATGTTTTTGAGCTGCTCGCATTTTGAGCAGTTTCTCAGATTACTCATAATACTTGCCGCTTGTAAAGGAGATCAGCATGTACTGTGGGGATATAACAGGAGGCAGGGACAATGAGTTAAACATTGTCTGACACGCGGAAAGCGTCCTCGCCGTCCCCCGAATAAAATATCAATTTCTCTATACTACTAACACGGGCAAACTTCACGAACCTTGGCAAATACTGCTTTTTTACCTACAGAAATAGCATCACCGGATTAACTAACGATTCTCAGTAAATGGCCTCACCTTTACAAATATTCAGACTTTATTATACAGACAGAGCGCATTATTGAACATTGAAGGCATCAAGTTCATGAAAGCATTAAGTAAACTCAACATTGACTAAAATATAAGAACATTTCGTTTGCATATTAAAGCCATGGGGGTCACTATGCTAGTTTTTGATTAAGATATTGAAATGACCTTACGTGTCATAAAAGAACTGTAGAAATTCTGAAAGGTTGTTTTTCACATAGTAAAACCCATGTAATTTTCTTCAGATTTTCTCAGAATATAACAAATGTTGACCACCATCCTTGTTATTGAAAGATTGGGTGATGTCAAACTGTATAATAGCTTTTAGTTCGCTTATTTGGTATTAGAATAAGTCAAAGGAACCAACTTCAACTGGTAATTGCCGGTATTTGAAAATCACCAGGTGGCACCACTGTGTATTGTAGTAAATGCCTTTAAGTAGCCTGTACATGACATCCATACGCTAGATTTGTCTGAGTGAAAAGAGAATGGTGTGAATCGTTGTTTAAGGCCTGGCGTCCACCTACTACGATAGAAATTCAGACCTCCTGATATGGCACCGATACAAAAAGCAAATATCGGAGACATATCGGGAAGGTACAAAATCGTCGACATTTGCTTAGACATGCCAATCCACCACACATTGTATGGTTTTTTTTTATCGGTGTCTAATCGCAGAAACGTGGCCAACTGCCCCGATATTAGGTGACCCTCCGACACGATTAAGACTTTTTATCGGGAGGTGTATCGTAGACCATATCGGAAACATATCGTAGTAGGTGGACACCGGTCCTTACCGTTCAACTCCACCTAGCGGTGTGTATCTCAGGTAGACTGTCACTCGGCCAAACATTGCCAGCGTAGGTAAGCGCCAATATGTTTCCAGGCTTTCACACTAAGTGTGTGAACGTTGGTTCCGTGTGAGAGCAAGGCTGTTCCACAAGATATGACTGATGGGACAAGTTAGGGTATTGTGATAACGATTAGTGTAAACTTTCCCATCGAGGTAGGCTTTCTCCAGTCAACTCGTTGCGAGTTTGGTTCGGGTGACTTCAACCTCTCAGAGAAAATTGTTAGTGATAACGAGTTTTGGCTGTCTAAACTGGATAGTTGATTATTGTCTTTTTTTTCCATAGATAAATATCGGCATGCCTCCCATGCTAGGCAATGTTTTACTGTGTAGCCCCTTGGGGTATTCCTGTGTTACCTTAAACATATTTGGAGTATTACTGAGGCAATATTCATGTGTTACCCACCAAATTGGAGCGGGAATACCGTATTATTATCCATCGTATACAAAGCTCCCATTGAAAAGGTATGGGGACTCAGTAAACCACGACCCATTGTATACAAACTGTCAGATACCATAACTGTGGTATACGGATTCAAACCTGTGGTATACGGCCTCAAAACCATGGTATACGGGAAAAAAAAAGTCCCTTTTGCTATAGAGCAAAGAAAGAGTCCCAATTGTTATACCATTTGATTAGGCAATTACTGGGTATAATTTATTCGAAAAGATGGATAATAAATGCAACAAACAATGATTTTGTGGATAGGCGGTTCTGTAAACCACTCGAGGTTGACATCGTAATACACTCGCTAGCGCTCGTGTATTACTACGCGTCAACCTCTCGTGGTTTACGGCCGCCTGTCCACAAAACCATCAATTATTGTCTATGAATACGGCGCAATCACTTAACGTCCTCTGGAGATAATTTTGAGAGTTATTATAAACGTAATACGTTCATAATCTCAGTCCTGTAATAATAACGAATACGTTGCTATTGAGTTGGTTGGCCGAACGCCTTGTGTAACCAAGTAAATAAGGTGTACCACCGGCCTGTAGATAAAGGCCTATTCCTGGCCACAGTCAGTCTGAACCCCATATACATTTTGCGTCTCTCTATGGATACTATGGAGAAACCAAACAAGAGTTAGTCATGTTGTTGTTTATCGCACGACGGCAAGATCGCGATATTACTGCGTGAGGCGAAGCCGAGAGCAGTAATAAGTGATCTTGCTGGAGTGCGATGAACAATAACATGACTAACTCGAGTTTGGTTTAGAATTTATCCTACCCCGCCCGTCTAAATTACTTCTACATTAACAAATGACGTAATTTGTCAAGTGTATCCCACTAGAGCGATATTTTTCATTTTTCTGAACTCCAGACCGAATACAGTGACCCAATGTTAAGCCTATGGAGTTTTTTATTAGGGGTAGGATAAATTGTAGTTCCTATGTTGGTTACTGATCCCTGGATGGCCTTTTGAGGTCTTTTGTCCCACACAATATGTATTGTATGGGACAAAACCCAAGAATGGCATCCAGTTACTTCAATTTGTTTACTATTTCATACCGAAATATCATGGAAAAACACCAGTTTATGTAGTTACCAAGTACACTAAGGGCACAGTGGCGCCCGAAATTCACTCCGGGCTCTCAAACATTATCTATATATTGCATCCGTAGCAGCGGGTAGTATTTCATAGACGTTCGGCCATAGGTATAATAATGCGACTGTGAACATTACTTTATCCTACCCCTAATATAAAATCCCATAGGCTTAACATTGACTTTCCCTATGCGCCTGTATGTCACATATGGATAAAAAATCGCTCCTAGGAGTGTACAAAAAATGGACCAATCAGAGATCAGCAGCTGAAAGTAGTTCCAAGCGCCTTCAGAGCAGCAAGGAGAGCTATATGGAGGACTTCAGAAAGTTTTATCATGTTTTTTTGTTATTATTCTCACATAAAAATATCGTTCAGAGGGGGTAGGATAAAATCAAAACCTTATTCGTTTTTAACCTGGGCTCCCGTATGCGACTCCTGGAGTTTTGGCTCCGGATATCACTCGGCTCCGCCTCGTGATATCAGTATGCCAAACTCCAGTCGTCGCATACGGGGGCCCAGATTAAAACTCATCCGGTTTTACGATAGTCTCCTGTTTGTGAATGTATGTGTATACCTTTCGTTATCGTTCATCATTCTCCAGTTATAATTCCATGTTCAATCCTCTCTCCTGTATGCATCTGGATTTGTCAATGTTTTGCATCATTATAAGAAGCAGACAGTCAACTATGTATTGTTGAATGTAATGAGACTTGTGAACAAATATGATATGTGTGTATAACAATGTGAGTGGTAGACCGCGACGTTTTGTATGTGAAAGAACCAAATAATAGGATAAATTCAATCTATATTGAGTTCGTACTTCTTTAGAAAACAGTAAAGTAATATGTGACAGGGCACGATTAATGATTTACATTTACAATGGTCCATGGTTCCTTATCTGCTCAATCCGGTTCAGGGTTACATGTAATTTCAATACTTTCCATTATCCCGTTAATGTTAAAAAACTGCTTTCATTTGACAGGCACTGCAAACTGATAGTTGTTTCCATTGTTGTTACGCAATACAATCATGGCATAGATGAATCGAGACAATAGATACGTTTCGCAATCTTCATACACAATGACTGCTTCTCAATCCAAACAGTGGCTTATTTACCCTAGATGAGATGAACAACGGAACAATTGAAAGGGCCATACGTATTTAACCAATCCTTATTCTCATATCAATTTCCGCAAAACAAACTCAGAAGCCGGGATCAATGGGACAACATTGATAACGCGAAATCAGGAACATGTTGATCTTATAGAATTAAAATAAACCTTAGATTCAAGTTCGTATTAGAGTTTTCAACAACTCTCACCGCTAGAATTATTAGAATGGGGTTGGGTAACATCATCGAGATTTAGTTTTAGTGCTAATCCATTGACTATGGTCTTATTCAATTTGTTGATTCAGCTGTAGAGAGTGGACTGTATTAGATGTGACTTTTGTTATCCAAATGATATATCGTAGGAGTAAGGTTAATGTTATCTTAAACAAACCAAATACCGAGCGGTTTAAGAAATCTGTATTATATGTAGGATATGGGATATGGAATACACTTTCTAAAGAAATTCAAACGACGGGTTCGAAACGATTGTATAAAAGAGCGACACTGGAAAAAATAAGAGAATTTATTGGAAATAATATTTGACTGATACTATTGACTTAGCACATATTGTATGGAGTACTGTAATCTGTGTTTATAAATATTACATTATGTTAGGGTATAAGGTATACTGGTATAAACTATGCAGCCTGCTTTTCAGCAATTTACTGCGAATAGGTACACGATAGGGACATTGAATTGTCTCTAGTAAGAAGCGAAAACACGCATCTGTATATTTTCATCTATTTTTTTACTGTTTTTGTGTTATGTTATCTCATTTCCCCATGTTGGGAGTTGCATGGAAGAACGACTATGTATTGTCGATTGCAATGATGATCAATTAAAAAAGATAAATATATATATATATCTGTATAAGTATTTGGAAAAGTAGAGTTCATTGACTGACAGCGTATATATTGCAGAAAAGAAACTTATTTGAATCCTCCAGACAACAATATTTACACATAGCCAGGAGACGCTATTTATGGGGCCTAATCTAGTTTCTACGGAGCCATGAACAACATGAAGGGATCTAATTATGTGCTGTATGATATTGAGTCTCCACGTTTCTAACTCGCATCTGAGTTGTTATCTCCGGCTACAGAATATCTTATTCAAGTCTAATCACAAAGTGAATTCAAGCAGGATTCGAAAGTTAATTATTCTCCTGTTTCTAATTTCCTCCTCCACGGATTATTTGTACAACTCCTTATTAAAGCCATGGAAGGAGTTAGACTCCCAAAGTGAAGGATATTTGAGATAACATCAACCAAACTAAACCGGCACATTTAGCATGATTTACGGTCCATTGATAATATATTTTTGCACGAGCATGCGAGACCGAGTGTTCATCTTTCCGTCAGACACTAGAGTATACACGAAACGTCCCCAATGACGATACAGAGTTCGCAGCTGGTGTATATATACGTATCTGGCTTTATATATACACATACACAATATTGACTGGTTTCAGATACAAGCGGCCGTATGCTCCGAGGAGTTGACGCGTAGTAATAGCCGAGCGTATGCGAGGATATTGCGTATAGAGCCAACTCCGAGGAGCATACAAACGCTTTTATCTTAAACCAGTCTATATTGTATTTATTATCCACCTTTTCTGGACAAGTGACAAGTCTATATCAGTTCGTTTTAGTTATGCACTATTTTTCCATACGCACTATTTTTCCGTATGCGCCACCCGGAGCATACAACATATCCGTATGCGCCGGGTATGTCCATACACACTCCCTATGTGTTTTCTATGAACACTTTGTATTAGGTGGATAATAAAAGCCATGATCCGTAATCTGGGCGTTACCCAAACCACAACACAGCAGGGACTGGTGCCCATATCCTCTAGTGAAGAGCAAACACAACACCGACCAACTGACCCAACTTCTGCAACCCTTAACTGAGTATCTATAAAAGCAATGATGTGTCCTGTGCAGAGAAAAAAGAAAACATTTTATCTGAGACAGAGCTCATCTGAACATTTTCTGTTGTATAAATAGTCGGGACTGCATCGAGATTTATATGCACTGCAAATATGCCATTCCGGATTTGCACACTAGCACCATATTGTAATGGCCGCCGAAGTAGGTCACACGAAAACGAGGCTTGCGACCTAACTCCTGAGCGTTTGATACGGATAAAACTTTTTTTCAACTCGGAAAATGCAAATTGTTCTATCGTTGTCAATAACAGGCCGATCTTTAGAATAAAAGCATCGTTAGAAAGCTAGGACTATGCTCTCTTTGTTGGTATACAGTTTATTAACAAATAATTAAACAGCAACTATGTTTATTGTCTATATCATAGATTCAGCTACTTGTTTTATTTTTATTTTTGTGTTTTTATATCAAATATTTAGGGAGATATGCGTAGGTCTAGGCATAGAGTTCTATGGGTCTATTACTCACGCCATGTTACTGGCTTCACTTCCGCAGCACTCGCATCACTTGATGTTGTGTAGCTTTTGCTGGTCCTCGGTAAGCTAATATTTGTGACATCATATCCCATTGAGTATTTAAAAAAAATACTTCATTGGTATTGAGTACGGGTTACCAATGCTACCCTGCTCAGTGGGTTTGGTTCCTGGTGTAAAGAATGTGCATTTCGTACGTATTCTGGTCTGACAGAAAAATCAATATACTGGAGATCATTAATCACTAGTTACAATGGTGCTGAGAGGTGGGTGTGCTGAGAGGCGGGCTTGCTGTGGTGACCCTAATTAATAAGACTGGACCCCAGTGTGAGGTCCATCAATATCATATTGTACGCTCCGTGCGTCCCCCATGGGAGGCTATACACAATGATCCCAACAGAGCTCTGCACAATGACCGGGTAAAAAAGGGCCATTGTAGATGAGCAATTGGGCAGACATGAAAAAGGAAACCTTTTTTAAACCTTTTGTTTAGATTTACATATGATTAATATCAAAGTTGTAGAAATAGCAAATAACAGGTATATATGATAGTAAGTTACCACAAGGGGCCATCCATAAATTATGTAGGCAGAATTTCTTAAATATTCGACCCGCCTCTACACCTCCAAGTCTTGGACGCAATAGAATAGAAAAAGGAGCATACTCATAATTTCCTACATTTTTGAACCCCCACCCCTCAGTGCGTACGTACAGGATGCATTTTCAAAATCAAAATCGCGTCGGAAGGTTACCTGATATCGGGGCAGTTGACCATGTTTCTGCGATTAGACACCGATAAAAACCCCATACAACGCATGGTGAATTGGCTTGTCTAGACATATGTCGACGATTTTGCACCTTCCCGATATGGCACCGATTTTGACATTTTGTATCGGTGCCATATCGGGAGGTCTACGATTCTATCGTAGTAGGTGGACGCCGGGCCTAAACCGATACGATCCGATTTTACGGGAGCAACGCTTTTCCAGTCGGATTGCTAAATTAGCCGTTAAAAACAAATTTGCGATCAGATAATAGCTAACTCTACCACAAAAAGAGGAGCAACGACCACCAGATCTCCGACACATTCCGACATGGCTACTACTTGGCTACACATCAAAATTCATACATCGTAGTCGTGTCGATAGGTTGACAAATTCTGAGTCGTAAATTGTGTCGACGTGTAAACAGCGCAAGCGACTGCTGGTATGTGACTAGGCTCGATGCGTGCCGTCTTGGGGACGCTCCATTTCCTTCGTCCCTGTACCGATTTGTAGGTGGGAATTTCTTTTCCAATTTTCACACCACCCACACCCACACCGGGAACGCGGAGGGCGCACTTCGGAGAGAGTTTTTTTTAACACAAATTTTGAGTCGTAGTGTGTCTGAGTACGACACTGAATTCCCGCATGGTAGCCATGTCGAAAGGTTGAAAATTCTGTGTAGTGCTTGTCGTAGTGTGTCGGGAGCTCAGTGGGTTCAGGCCTTAGGACTGAATCTTTGGATGGTTCAACCTAATATATCCTATACTACTGACATTGACAATGCTACTGCTGACACACATATACTTCCGACACACTACGACACAGAATTTTTCAACTTATCAAAATGGCTAGATTGTAGGAATTTATTGTCGCACTCTGACCCACTTAAACCTTCTGACAGTGCATGCATCTTGATATATAACCATCTCCGAGTTTGTCGGAGCTCAGTGGATTCAGGCATTTAGGCAGAGCAAATATGTATACCAGTAGGTGTGCAATCCAAGTCAGAACATTACCATATGTAATCTAATCTGCAATTGTTAAATGTTATGTATAAATTGTCAAAGGATAACTGTATGGTAGATAATAGAGTAAGACGTACTAGAAGTGATTCATATATCAAGTTCCAAACAACTAAGATCTGGTGCAGTCACTATCAGCACTCTCCGTATTATCGGGGTCAGATACTATGGAATCGTCTTGGTATGGATGTGCAAAGAGCAGAGACCAAGAAAGATTTTAGGAGGGACGTGAAATCGAGTACTCTGTTTACGATTGGTCAACCTGAAATCATATCTTCACCAAACTTCATTCTTTCACCATAAAATTACTGTATATATTATCTGTTTTTTCTTTTTATAATATTCTCGATGTAAACCTTCCTGGATCTTGCTGTATTGTTGGAGTGGAAGATCTAACCTCCGAGTTAGAACTGTATGTATACAATACAAAAAAAAAATCGACCACAATAAGTGTAAAGACCTCGTATTGTCGTAAACAAACTAGAATGAAACATACAAAATATCCCACTAATACCCTAACCACTACGCTCAAAACAACGCTATATTTACAGAACAGCAACTGCCTAATAAGAAAATAAGTCTTAGCGGTAGGCACTCCACAGGGCTCCTACACTGTGAGACAGCCACCCCACGGGACAAGTACCCCCTGGGACAAGTACCCTCTCTCCATATCCCCAGGCAGCCCGTCTCCTTCCTTACGCCGTCCCCAGCCTCTCCAGCCATGTCTTTTATCAAGGATCCGATGCTCACGCTCCCAGTCCCCCTCCTCTTCTGAGCCTTCCGCAGAGTAGACAGATCGTCCCACGTCCGGGCTCCCGCACCCACTGGCTCCGTCTAGCGGCGGCGGGGGGCACTTGGCGTCCTCTCCATGCTCGGCACGACCCTGCGCCGCCTGGTGCCGCCCTAAGTAAATTAACAAATACGCGAATTAGGCGCGTGCTGTCGCCGGTGTCGAGCTCTGGGAAATCACAATATTATTTACCGCCCGCTGCCGCCATTGAATCCTAGCAAATTTGTCAATTTCGACGGCGCGCGGCGTGAAAAGGGACTAATGATTGGGTGGGGAGGGACCCAGCTGGCTAATTCCCGCCGGCCGTGGTGCAGCATAAGTCCGCGCCCGGCAACCGGGAACCAGCATCGGTGAGCAGACGACATCCAGACACTGAACTGGTCGTTGTCCGCCATGGAAGGTTTTCATTACTTTCTCCCTGTCATTATCAACTCATACCATTGCCGGCGGCCTAGCAGTGCATTAAATGCCTATTCTGAGAACAGAATGGCATTTATAGTGTTGCTGCCGTCGAGAGCAAGAAATTGGGAGATTTATTGCTCGTTACTTTGGTGAATTAGAAATATATAAAAGTAACATGATCTATAATTGTAGAACCTGAGTTGCTAATATCGTGATTAACTTGCAGTCTGCTTCATGTCTTTAACACATCCAGTTCCACCAACGTTCCGTATAAATATGATAAGATTAAAGGAACTTAATTCATAATTTAGGAATCAATCTTCATCATCGGCCCACAGTATATCATCTTTCTAATATTGGTTTCAATATATAAGCTTACTTAATAATTCCTATAACATATTTCCTTATTTGACTACCTTAGAATGTAGGTAAAGGATTGCCAGGGTTGGACCCAGATAAATACAATTTAGCTTCTATGTAGGGATAGGGATAAACACAGAGAACTCTGACAAAATAAAACATAGCCGAAAGGATATCTGGTCAATTTGCTCGGCCGGATTTGAGGCTTGTCGAAGGCGGCGCCAGCATCAGCAAGGGTGCCGAATTGCACCATGGGAAATCGAATGGCGCCCTGGACTCGTTATTTCTACTTGTGAAGGACCACGCGCTCCGCCCACAACAAATACGGTCTAGAATTCCGAGTAAAAACAGCACGCCTATCATCTGGCTAGGTGGGTAAATATTAGGAAAAAAACCCGGAATTTAACTCCTGCCATCAAGTGTGAAAATTCCCATCATGTGGATAATTACGTAATTATGACGAGATATAACTTTGAAGAGTACAAAGTTGATTGAATGTAGGAGTGTCTCATATGAGTTATAGAGGTTATTCAATGTTAATATTGGTAATTCAATGAAGTTTGTCTTAATTCTTATGCTGGAAAACCTGCTAACTAGTACTCAGTCCGATAGTCGAACCATCGTGTGTTGATCATGAGTCATAGACCATCGGGTATTACGTAATTTTGGACCCACCATTCTGATATCACAGTATTTTTTTAATTTTTTTTTTGAGCAGTTTTATTATTCACAAAAAGATCTTTTCAGAAATAGATACTGACAATCGTATCAAAATACAGAAAATCTTTTCCCACCTCTATGAGGCATTATCTCAGATTCATTATCAGACCGATATACTACTATTATTACGACTCCTACATACAAAAGAATTCGAGGTACCAAAATTAACAATTTTTCAGATCTATATTTCTGAATAGCCACACATGAAAAATAACTATAACAACACCCTTTATTTATGAATCATGAATTAAGAAAAAATATTAGGGTCATAATCACTTTTTATACGAGCATAAGGCCCCGCACCAACCAACGTCGATGCACCACAATAGACCTCCCGATACACTACGATTAAAAATACCTGATATTCTGGCCATACTCAACTTTTGGATTCCAATCGGGAAGTCAATCGTAAGAATCGGCGTTGGTGGTTGTAGGTTTCAATCATTTCTGATGTTTTTTATAATGCCACTTTTGAACAGCCATCAATATCAATAAATTTCTTTTTCAGAATTTGCTTCATATGGATCTTATACCTACTGTTACGAACGTCCAGAGCAACAGGGGTCAGGCAGCTGGACACAAACGAAGCCATGAGCTCAAGATCACGTTGATTTGTGTTGACATGCCTCCATTTGTGTCTACTGCTGCTGATAGATTAATTCATTCTACAATACATTGGCCCGATAAGCGCCCATACGACCCATGAGCAGCTCCTGTCTGTACACTGAGTAACTCCATGTCCAACACGTCAGTACCACCGGGCCACTCCTCAGCCTGGGCAGAAAACTACAATATGAAGGACTATCGTAAAACTGGATGAGTTTTAATCTTGACCACCGTATGCCATGACTGGAGTTTGGCATAGTGACTTCATGAGGCGAATGCATTCAAAACTCCAGGAGTGGCATGCGGTGGCCAAGATTAAAACGAATCAGGTTTTGATTTTATCCTACCCTGTCTCCTCGATTTTGGAATATTATGTGATAAAAGTTGTGTATGTCACTAGTGGCATATAAAACTCCGTATGCTAGTCAGCGTGGCATACGGGAACTCAATGTTAAGCTTATGGGATTTTGTATTAGGGGTAGGATAAAACTGAGGCCACATTAACGTTAGACTTTAACAAAGAACATTATTAGTTCTCAGTTCTAGCCCGAGTGAGACCAAATGCTTTGCAGTTATTCTATCCCCTGCAGTCTATCCGTATACCTATTTATCTCACCCCTGGAATAGATGTCCATAGGCTTAACATTGGAAACTCGTTCTCCATGCCCCTACAAGTATTGCAGTCCGTTCTCCATGGTATATAGCCAGTGTGTTGTCCATTCTTTTAGTGTGTACAGGGGTGAGATAAATACAATGACCAACTCGTTTTGATCAAAGAAACCCCATACTCGTTTGAATGCTATGTGGTATTCACTCGGCTGTCGCCTCGTTCATATCACACCGCATCAAACTCGTGAAGAATGACGACTTTGACCAAAACTTGTTGGTTTCTTCTTTAGTACCAAGTGTGTTTGACTGTGTTCGTAACTGCATTGTTCCAGTTTCCAGTCATATTTGTCTTGTGTTTAATCATCCATGTATTGATCAAATATCTGTCCTTTTCTAATCATTCGTAATTTTGTATATGATTCCACAACTAGTACAATCTATGGAGTATTATGTTTTAATGTTATAGGTACGTCAAAATTATTTTTAGATTCATCAAAATTATTATAACAAGTAACTAGACTTTCAGAATACCATTACGACGAGCCATATGTGATGTATATTTACCACTCCTCGCGAGTTGGTTCATTGTAATGTAGCCATGGGCATCCTACAGCATCTTTATTCATAGCCAATAATAACCTTCAGCCACATTAAAGTAGAGTCGGCGAACATGGGCGGAAGAACTCCCTACCTATATAGACATATATATGCTTATTTCTGGCATACATATTCCTGATAGGGGCACAATTCAGCCAGAAGGGGAATGCTGGGGTATTGGTGATGATTTGCGAGACAGTTGGGGTGACAGGAACATCTCGTTCTGATACATGGAGCCAGCTCATCCATTCCTACAACCACCATTTACCAGGCTAAGTGGCAGGCTGGTGGGCATGCAGCTCCCAGATAAAGACATGACTAGTCACCGCTTGGCATACACCCCCCATTATAGCCCCTCTCTGAATATTCAGTTAGGTGGCTCGGCGGAATGGCCCGGCAATAGAACTGTTATCTGATTAGGCTTTAAATGGGAAATTATCAAACGTGTGGGAGAGTGTGCTTGTGGGTGGTCCATACTCGTGAGGGCATCTTCTTCTGGTTTTAAATGCATTCCAATTTCAGGAATTTAAACCCAGATGAGGATCTTTTTTGAAAATTCTTGTCTTTTCTTTAAACGACAGAGTGAAGCTGCAAAGCACACCTTTTGTGACGATTTAACGGTATGGAGAATTTAAGACCACTCAACACCCCCTCCCCACCAACCATTTTATGTCCTAAATGGGATTTAATCTTGGACTGAAGTGGTGTTATATTGAGGATCGGGTTCATTTGATTCAAAAGACAAACACAGTTTAATTCAATTAATTTCAATTCAATCACGTTCGTATTACAGGAGGCTACACGATGGTATTTCTGTCGGTAAAACGAGATTCTTTCAGTAGAAAAATCATTGACTGTAGTACGGACTGCCATTAAAAGTTAATGACTCCCTCCAACAGTATCTTGATATCCTCCGTTCATAATCCTCTACTAGAAAATTCATCCCTATAATAGAAGAGGCAACTACCATTTGATAATCCAGCTTGAATTTCGTCATCGCATTACTGCAAACTGGTAATCCATTATACTAGGCCTCATTCATTACAGATTATTCCTTACCTGCGATATCGCGTTGTTTGACAGAGATAAGGCATTGCAAAAACACTGTCATATAGTACTAATGAACAAATCTAATAAGCTCTTGAGAATCCTTTACAGATGTAAGGGATAATGTTGATCACATATTCCTTATAATCCATTCTCTACCGGACATTGAGATGAAGGCCGTCCATATCGAAACAAAAGGTACACAATAGAGAATGCATCTTTCAAAAAGAAACATACCATCTTGATCTCGTGAGCCATAATGCTAATTAAAAAGCTGCCAGTTGATTTCCTTGGTGTAAACAGATAATCAAATATCTCATCGCCGGTTTATTCAACAACCCTTTGCAGGGTTAAAAGATAAACCTATTCCGAGGTCATTAATCATGGCTATGAAATATTCCCTCGCGGTACATTCTCATACAAGGTGGAACATCAAAATGTTGTGTAAGGATAATCACTAGTGCGGGTCACAGGAATGAGGTAATAAGTTTTTATCCTACCCCTCATATAAATCTCCATAGACTTAACATGGTGTGACTGTATGCCACGGTTATGGCATAAAATATTTATATGCCACTGATGACATATGAAGTTAAAAACATGTAACAGGGTAGGAAAAAACCTAAACATCACTCAATTTCATATAATTGTTTATATGCCATTCGTTGTCTTCCGCTACACATATCACTCAGCTCCGCTTCGTGATATCATGCCGCAAAGACAACTCATGCCATATAAATAATTAAATGAAATTTCGTGATGTTTCATGATAATATTTGATGATTCATGCCACTTCCATGATATTCTGAACAATATACGGACTTGTAACAGTAGATATAAATAGATATGGCTACATGATGTTTTATATGATGGTATTTATTGACAACCTTGATTTATATCAATTTATGAATGTTACTTAAAGTCTAGAGATTGTTATACATAGAAGTATATAACAACAAACCAATGTATCACCGATGAAAACCAGCCTAGAATGGCTGATGGCAGGCCGTTTTTATTGGAAATTTTATGTATACTGTAAACTGATATATTAGGCAATGCATAAAACGACCAATAAAAGAAGTTTGAAAAATTGATGACACAAAGGCAGTCATCAGCAGGATATGAGATACATATCTATGACATATCTATATCATAAATACAATAATTAAAACACCATATATATATACTTCGATTAGATGAGATACAAAGTGAAACACATCGTGATGATATATTCTTTAGAACTTAGTCGCACAGCGGTAAAATGCAGACAATATATGCCATACTTCAGGCACTAGAGCTCTCACATATATTCATGTGGTGGACATTTCCCTGGAGGTTCTCTGATGGGGAGCATATTGGAGCTCTTATGGTGTCAACTTTCCATGGAATGACAGGTGGCCACATGAGAGGAAGCACTGAGCCAAGTATGATATGTTATATATGATAGAACTATGGAAGTAAATCAAAATAGGACGAGGTTATGCCCTTCTCCCTAAGCGATGCTACCATAAATGACAGTTATTAGAACTGCCCCTAACCATTTTAACCATAGTGCAGCTGTGACATCTTGATGTCAACAACCATATTCCAGGAATATTTACAGTGATCTGTGGAGTCTCTAGGCAATATTATACTGTTATATTGTGCAGACAAATGAAAGAAGGACTTTAGTGTCCATCTGAGTGGTATAATTATCAAGGTTTCGCTGGTATGGGCTCATCAGGCATCTTATTATGCGTTGTGGGTGTGAAGGTGATCAGACAAAATATATTCTGATACAGTCTGAGTTAGGTTTCTCAACATTGTTGGTAGAATTACACTTAATTAGGTATGAGAGCACTTAATACTTCTATCAATGAATGTTGGTGTCGAGCAGAGGTTACACATTTCCAATAACAGGGAAACGATCACAACAACGGTCCTCATTTTTATGGGTATTATTGATCTCTCGTATACTTGAATTTTTTTTTTCTTATCAGAATTATGGAAGAAGTGAAAGTTTACACCATATTTTAAATAGCACTGTTAAATACGTTGCTGTTTGAATAGATTCCTAGTAGATATAGCTATTTACATAAAGATTTGGCACAATGCAAACAAGGATCAGGAAGTATCGTATGAATCACTTTTGCAAACATTACACATGAAACAGACTAATATGAAATGGAATAAATACCCACTAATTGAGAGTTTTATGGAGAGCCGGTGTGCTGCAATATTTGGTTACCCTGCGATATACCGTAATCATCGCCCACCCAATACGCGCATGCGTCTGGGATGTTCTTCCGTTCAGCTAGCACGGACTGTTGGACTCTTCTAGCCTCTAGTTAACCATATTGCATCACACTGGGCGTAAAGCTCAAGAGGTTGACATGTAGTAACACACAAGCATCAGGAGTATATAATGACGTCAACCTTGAGTGGTTTAAACAGCCTTCTGTCCACAAAACCATCGTTTATTGTATTGGTCATCCATAATCTCCAATAAATCAAACCCGTAAATTGTCATATTAACGGGTATATCAATAGGGACTTCACTTTTGCTCCAATGAACAAAGGGACTATTTTCCTGTATACAATGCCTTTGGGGCCGTATACAATAGATTTAATTCATATAGAATGGTTATGGTATCTGACAGCTTTTAAAAGATACGTTGTGGTTTACTGAGTCCCCATATAGGGGACAGGGCCATTGTTAGTTTATGAAGCAGTCACTAGGTGGTCGGGGGACAAAACCTGTATTCTGGCTCTTTGTTCTTACGAAATTCAGCTGCCTTTCAATGTTTTACCAAGGTTCCTTTGACTCTCTACACTGATCCCAGAGCAGGAAGATATAATGCTAAAACCCAGGACATGATGATTTTTACATGGAACAATTTATTTAAATATGTGAGCAAGGCAAGAAAAGTGACATTTCCCAATTATCACTCACTACTTTTGCACCTCCATTAGTGAAGAACAGCTACTTTCTCACCTCCTTTAGTGAAGAACACCTACTCGGGGGGCGTCATGGCGGCGCCCATGGATCATAGGCTATATGCCGTATATTTTCAATGGGGACTTTGTAGACGATGGAAAATAACGTACTATTCCAATCACATTCACAGTACCCTAAAGGAAATACATTGGCTACTGTTGCCGGCTTAGCTTAGAACCTACTTCTTCAATCAAACCTCGACGTTGTTGGCACCATGGGGATACTCCGTTCAAGATCGAGAACCTGGGTCTTTTACCGAGCGATAAATGGGCAGGTTACACGCGCCTGCGACCGGCGTGCTACGAGATAACGCGCCCGCGAGACTTGACGCGAGAGGTTATCGTGAGCCTCAGCAAGCCGGATGTGACATACAATCTGCCCACGCGTCGGCAGCCACTTCCGCTTAATGCCTGGGCTCTGTACGGAAGGTAGATCGACCGACAAGGGTAGGAAAGGATTGGGGAATATCAATTTGTAATTACAGGCAAGTTGCGCCATCAAAAATTGCCAGATATTTAAACTTCTGAGCATGGCAGCTAAGGTATTCATCTCTCAAGTCTATATACTATTATTACCTAAGTGGAGGTAGATATCGATATATCACTGGTGACAAATGTATATGACGAGTCCTTCAATCGAGTTTGAACAAAACATATTGTAATCCTTAAATTCAGAATTAGCTCCTATCCAGTTCCATAGAAATGCCAATAGCTCAACTACCAATGGGGAATATATGTTCTATTTAAGAGCGGAGTAGGGCGTTAGTGTGGTCACCTTTATCATATACCTATGGACAAACGTCTATGAAATACTACCTGCTGCTAGGGGTGTTCAGGCTTACTGGGACGTAGTCAATGAGCTATGAATCGATGACTTTGTAATTTAAAATAATTAGTAGAAACCGAACGAGAGTTAGACTTGACAATGTTTATGCCATGACGGGAAGGTCGCATATTACTACACTTAGTAGAAACCGAACGAGAGTTAGACTTGACAATGTTTATGCCACGACGGGAAGGTCGCATATTACTACACGAGGCGTAGCCGAGTGTAGTGAGGAGCAGACCTGACCAGAGTGGCATAGACATTGACAAGTCTAACTCGAGTTCGGTTTCGTATTTATCCTACCTCGTCTATGCTTTGTATTACTAAAAGATAAATATTGAGTCAATGACCAGCAGAACTTTTTTTCATAGTAGCTGACATCCTTCTCTCTGATTGGTCAATATTGTTATTACTCTAGTGGCATAAAAAACACTTTATGTCACGGCCTGCCACATAAAATTTCCCTATGTTAAGTCTATGGCGGTTTTTTATTAGGGGTAGGATAATTCCTGGTGATAGGGGGTGTTCAGGCTTACTGGACGTAGTTAATGAGCTATGAATCGATGACTTTGTATGTGAAAATAAAGGCAGTTTTTAGGTATATAGCAATAAAGAAACGTAGTGAGTGAACCTGGGGGCCGTTTAATATGTTGGTAAAGTGAGGAGGATAAGGACAATGATAAGAAAATCCGTGGGTAGACAATGACAAGGATTGGAGAGCCATCACGTTAAATAATGTTGTCCATATTGTTTTTTATCCTACCCCTAAAAAAAAAGGTCCATAGGCATAACATAGGCAAATTTTATGCGGCATGCCATGACATAAAGTGCGATTTATGCCTCTGAGGGCATAAAAAAATTGACCAATCAGCGACCAGATTGTCAGCTGCTCCAAAAAAAGTTCCTGTTGGCCTCAAAAGTTCCGGTTGGACTTCAGTTGGTCATTCAATCGATATTTGTCTTTTAGTAATCCAAAAGCATAGAGACGGGGTAGGATAAATACGAAACCAAACTCGAGTTAGACTTGTCAGTGTCTATGCCACTCTGGTCAGGTCTGTTCCTCACTACGCTCAGCTAACGCTTCGCGTAGTAATACACGACCTTCCCGTCGTGGCATAAACACTAACAAGTCTAACTCTCGTTCAGTTTCTACTAAGTCCTTCTCCTGACCTCTTCATGATGCAAGCCAATCTCTGATTGGTACTTCGATGTCTCTGTTCCAGGTGCTGGTGGGGCTGCTGAGATAGAATCAGTGGTAACCAGAAGGTTGTGGGTTCTAGCCCTGGACAAGACCGATTATGTTGATTTTTTTCTATTTAGACTTTTTTTTTTTAGAATTATCATTATTAATGGAAAATAAATATATCATTTATATATGATTGTCAAGAACTCTGAGGAGTATTATACGGAAACTGGCTTACTGTCTTCGTACGTCAAAAATACGCGGTGAAACTGTTGATCACATACATCCCGATGCCGCAGGCAGAGGGATGTATGTGATCAACAGTTTTACCAAGTATTTTGACGTACGAAGACAGTCAGCCTGTTTTCGTATTATTATATACCTAAAAATGGCGAAATTTTACCTGGTCACGTGATCACATACCCCGGACGTCACAGTGTGGCGTACGGGTATAAATACGCCATGGGTAGGAGCGGGCAGTATGTGTAGGATATACTACCACAGGTATATAATAATATTCAATAGCTACGGGCTCACTAACCACGTTTTCTCTAAATATTGCCGTCTGAAATATGAAACCGGGCCCTGTATATTTAGTTAAACCTAAGTGCCACAAAGAGACAGCTGCCTGCCCAGACATCCGTGCTTGGAGGAGTTCCCTCCATCACGCATCCAGAATAAAACAGTCTCGTGCCCCGAGAGATTTCCATAGGTCAGACTTCATTAACGGATCATTATTCATAAATTAGTGTATGATTCTAAGCCGTGGCACACAGTCTATCAAAACTTATTCATTGCGTGACACTATGGAGGCAGTCACTTCATAGTATTTCTATTCTAATGCTTAAGCCTCATTTGTTGGCTGAAAATTATAATCCTAGAATATGAAATGGCAGCATGCTAAGTTTGATAAACTTCAGTTTTTGATATACAGCTTTATTCATTGAGGTGATTTCATGCTGGACACATAGGCGGAACTATCCCTCATCAAATTGGGGAGGCGTGTGGTCATTTGGAGCGACACTCATTAAATAGTGTAATTGCATGTTAGATAAAATCTAATGGTGATTCAAAGGTTAAAAGAATTAATTGATTATTCATGAAAAGCTTGGAAATTGATGGGACATTTACAACTGGCAGCTACAGTCACCAGAACAACCATCCCTGACTTACCATCCCTCTATCTATAGGAATATCATAGAAACGATACATGAGAAAATAGGTATGATGGACTGTTTTCTACCACATTGCCCGTGCAATATAAATATATATTTTCCATATATACATATGATAAGCGGGAAAATTGATCTGGTGTTTCATCTGTGAATAAATACGAGGGTCATTGTACGGAAAAACGTACTTTGGCCAATTTCTTTACCTACTTTTGCCTTTCTACATTCTACAGAAGCACCTCTTTTCAACTGAAAGTTATGTCGGACAATATGTTGATATTGATATTCGTCCGATGTCTGAGTATTGGACATTTATCATAGATGGTTACCATTGGTTTTTAGTTGATGCATTACAGGTTACTCAGTATGGATCCTCAAAGGCATATCGGACAATTTGGCTTGAAAATTAAAACCCATGTCAATTTCCTGAAAATTCAATATGATGATCTCCAAGTGTTGTGGAACATATATCTAACTTAAAAAAAGTTTTTTATTTATAGATCAATATTATAATAATTTCATATTAGAATATATAGAAATTATAAAAAGTATTTTTTCACATGGTGAAACCCATGTCATCTTTCTCAAACTTTCACAGAATATAGTACATATGTAGCATTACTTAACTAGGTTTTAAAAATCATAGGTCACCGTCCTTGTTTTTGAATGAATTAAAGAAAATCATATTTTTTCTGTACATTTCCTATGTAAATCAAGCAAATATAAATTGGCCTATTTTACCTATTGAGATTGGCTAAACTGGTGAAAACCTTAAATTTATGTGGGTAAATTTTCTCCGTTCGTTTAACCCTGAGTCGGGTTTGCGTTGGGAGAACGCCGTTCTCCACCCCACCAGAAAACAAGTCAAAACAAACAAACGACATAATCTTCCAACATAAAATAATGTCAAATGCCATTTGACACTATTACAACAAAGAAACTAACCACTAACTTAATAACACATAAACACCCACCCACTAACATCTAACAAACTCATAATCAAACATCAGAACCATCCCATAAAGAGGAAAACAAAAAGAACCCATCATATCATGCTCAACAGAGACCAAAGACAACAAGACAACAAGAGAGAACAAGTTTTACACACATTACGACACATCCGACCTGCCATAACCATCGACGCTCGCACCCGCCGGCCTGCGGGGGGTGCAAAAAGAACAGCGACACGGTCGACGGAAGAGCCTCCGACGTCGACCAATGGGAATCGAGGATTTGGGGTTGACAACAAAACGCGCAAATTCCAGTTCGCCTACCCGTACACTCTCTACATTGTGGTCGTAAATGCGATAGGGGTAGCACGGAAACGCCTAGTCTTACCTCACAGAAAACCTTAAATTTACTTACATAGAATTAGAATAAACTCCAAGAAACCAATTTTGACTAATAATTAACATTATTTAAAAATCACCAGGTGGCGCCACTGTGAATTGTAGGATATGCCTTTAAGAATTATAGAGCCAGTATCCACCTCCCGCCCAGGGGATAGACGGCAATAACATTTGTTCTTTACGACGGAACTGTAATATACATTACCTTAACATAGGATGGAATATGCAGCTGCTAAAGTCTATGTTCAAATTGTCTGGCGATAACGAGAATTTAGATCAAAGGGTCTGAAACGTGAGGAGTGACTCTCGAGTTAAGTTTATGTCAGTTAAGATAAGTTGTAGCAATTATACTACTCCCCTTATTATGAGGGGCTGAACTTTGTAACGGATGAAGGGTACTATGCAGCGGTGTGAATCGCTCAAAAAATTTGAAAAAGGTGAAAATGTTGTATGACTGTTCGATATGAAGTGGCCATATCCTCCATCATCCAACCCATGTACTAATTTTCTTCATATCTACCTATTACTCATATTTTCGATTGTAAAGGGAAATAAGCTGTTTGTATATATATAGATCCATTTCCAGCAGATGCTAGTTCTTCTTCTTTTTTGACAGCTGGGAAATACTTTTTTTTAACACGAAGGTTAGATCTTCCACTGCAAGATATATATAAATATACTATATATATATATATATATATATATATATATATATATATATATAGTATATGTATATATATCTTGCAGTGGAAGATCTACTGCAATATATATATACATATACTATATATATATATATATATATATATATAGTATATGTATATATATCTTGCAGTGGAAGATCTAACCTTCGTGTTGAAAAAAGTATTTCCCAGCTGTCAAAAAAGAAGAAGAACTAGCATCTGCTGGAAATGGATCTGCTCGACAAAAAGGATCCTCATTGAGTGCCATGTTGACCTTCGCTTTATACAGAATATCTAGGTAACCTGACCTGCTTCCTACCTTGGTTGATTGGATGGACTCTCTTAGCAGGTAATGCGATGCCCTTTCATGGTTGGCTCATGTTCTGAAGATAGAAAACCTTATCGGTTCACTCGTCAGGTCACAGCATATATAAAATTTGAAAAGGCATTCTATCAACACCTTTACAAACTCTCAGCAACATATCACTCCTTCTCGATATTGGAACTACTTTCATGTGGGACTACCTTCTGGTTTTATTCTTACCACGAGGTATCGATTCCAATACAACACTTGCTGTCAGATATGGTCACATAAAAGCTGGGCAAATGGACCTCTTGCCATCAGAGGGGAGTCGGTTCTCTAAGTGGGTGACAGCTTTTCGAGCAGGTCATCTCAATAACCCTCACAGTAAACTGAAACCACTGGCCGTCTCTATCACGTGGTCATCAGATTCTGGGAGGTTGCTCGGACGTCTATGGACCTTGTTGGAGAACTGGCAGTCTGTATAAGATGGAGGTATATCACCTTGCAGTGGACATTTTAACAGATGCCTCTTGCCAACTTGATGACAACTGCAGGTTTTGAACATTCAGCCAGAAGGTGACGGCTTTTCTTAGGACTAGCTATTCGCCTCGTAATCGTAATGTTACTCTAGTTAAGTAATGGAATATACATGCCAGTTTCAAGGTCTCCTCATCTGTTCTTTTGGATATCAAAAGATCGTCTTCTAATATTTGATTGAATGCATACAGATAAGCAGGAAGGTGTGTCTGTTTGTATGTCTTTTATAAAGTCCAATGATGTGTATTGCATTGTTGAAACGGTAGTTACCTTTATGTCACTGTATGTAGGTGAACGTGGCATGTAGACTTTACCCTACCGCTATCACGACCACAGTGTAGTGAGTTGGACCAGGCGCGTTGTATTTTCGGGCTCGTGTCCTCCCGACCCCGTTTCTTGGATTCCTATTGGCTTAGATCCGTGTGTTCTGAGAGAGCTTCCATGCTAATAGGCCTTTTTCCACAGGCCGGTGTCGCACCTTATCTGGGTGGTTACGCAATGCCTGCGGCCAAACATACCCCTGGCAACGTATTCTTTATCATTGGATCACTCAGTATACGAGCGTAATATGTTCATAAGACCTGTGTATATCATTTTCAGAGAAATAACAATGATGTCATCATATTCTATGGTATTCCAGCTCCAATTTGATGTATCATACGTGCATATCACCTAAATGATACTTTAGATATACCTTAGATAAGACAGGAACACTGAAACTATACACATTAATGTACATTGGCAGACCCATCAGTTATATATGCTTACCTTTTTCCCATCTAAAACCAAGATAATTATCAACTATAAAGTTTAGACATCCCAGACTTGTTGATACAATACCCTTGTTTGTACCAACAATTTAATTTATCAAAAAACAACACTCCTGCAATCACACCCACCGTTCACACTTTAGATGTGATTGCTGTTTGTCTCCATATACAAGCCGCCTGACTCGGCCGTGTTTGTCCGAGCGGCCGCGTATCTAGAGAGTGGGCCGTTAGGCGGCGCTGAACGGCAACACCTGTATTTATGTCACTATCTATATATATATATATATGATTTGTTTACAACGATCGGTTTTGCAGATCTTCAGAATAAAAATGATACAAAGATCGTAGATATGGGTAGCCGATGGAGGAAAATATCAACGTATGTATCTCTCACGGAAAAATCTACAGATGAGTGCTCTCTTCAGAACAGTAGAGCGCAGCTGACCTATGAGTTATCGGTCTAATTAGTAGAAACTGAACGAGAGTTAGACTTGTCAGTGTTTATGCCACGACGGGAAGGTCGTGTATTACTACGCGAAGCGTTAGCTGAGCGTTGTGAGGAACAGACCTGACCAGAGTGGCATAGACACTGACAAGTCTAACTCAAGTTCGGTTTCGTATTTATCCTACCCCGTCTCTACCCTTTTGGATTACTCAAATATAAATATCGATTGAACGACCAACCGAAGTCAAACCGGAACGTTTGAGTCCAACCGGAACTTTTTTTCGGAGCGGCTCACAATCTGGTCGCTGATTGGTTAATTTTGTTATGCCCCTAGAGGCATAAATCGCACGTTATGTCATGGCATGTCGCATAAAATTTGCCTATGTTATGCCTATGGACCGTTTTTATTAGGGGTAGGATAAAATCTTATATGCCAAATCTGTAGTTATCAAGTGATATTGCTAGAGAGCTTATTATGACAAATTCATAATTGAGACATCTGTTCAACCGCAACACCAATTAGGAATCGATTTGTCCACTCCTCCCTTCCTTGTATATTTCGTAAATAAACAGAAAATGTGTTGAATCCTAAACAAAATATATACCTATGCACGTTCGGGTTTATTAATTTGAATTTTCTTATTCTGATTATTAATCCTTTCTGTACAAGTGGTGCCCGGTTCTTCCAATGAATAATGAAGACATATTTTAATACATACATGTATAATCACTCACTCAGGTGTTTATATCAGGGGAGAAGATGTCCTTGCGATGGTGATGAGAAATAGGAAAATTATGTGATAGTTGAAATATTAGCAGCGAGATGCTTTAACCTAGTAATTCAATTCAGTTTTCGTCATTTTTTTAAAAGTGTAAACTAGATTGAAATATTTTCAATTTGTTTATAACGATTGGTTTGCATTAGTGTATTAAGTCATCCGTTGACAACGCCATTCATTTCTCGTTCATATTCGTCAGACGTATACAGAGAACAAACTCCAAGCGGGACTATGGACTAGCTAAACGGATTACGCCGACCCTCTTGAAAAGAACTAAATTTGATTGTACTTCATCTCTTAGAACATATCGTATTTCCTCTTTGAATTTCAATAAAATATTTAGCTCTTCTCTTAATTAGCGGCCTTGGAACACATACTTAGTAAAGAACTCGGTATCACACTTTAAAGAACTTGGTTAATTTGATAAAAGTCGTCTGCTCTTTGAAGTGCCTTGCAGTCCTAGCTGATCTCAGGAAGACACTGTGTTTCCTCCGCTTACTGTGGGTATTAGCTGCAGCTGCGGTGAGTCAGACCTAAAACAAAACATAAGAGCTTGAAAGGTATACAGCGACTTTGTCTTCTCTTAATCCACTTACTAATGAAAGACCTAATAGAATTACTGCACTGTGACTGATCATCATGGATTCTTTCTGAAGGTCCCGGACTCACAACGTAATGATGGCTGCGTTTGATAAACACCATACACGATCATAGAAATCTGGAGGAGATTGAATGACTTATTTATTTATATGGGGTAAGTAGGCACTGTTTATTCTGGGCTCCTCGTGTCTGCGTTTTGACAGTAGAGAGTCAAGACTTAGAGGAGTCAATCATTTCAGGATGCATAATGCCTGGAGGCATCACTGCACTAAAGACGCATTATATCTTGAGGCATTTGTTTTCCAATATTTGCAAAATTGTTTCAACATGGAAATGATAGAGCAATATTCATTAATTCTTCACAGAATGAAGATATGGTATCATAATATAGTATTTCTATTCTAAGAAACAAAATATGTAGTGTTATGTATCGTAGCACATGATTACCGGCTTCAATTATGAGTCCTTATGACTATGTGCCCGTCCTCTTGTGGGACACACTGCCCCTGATTCTGGAGATCGCTGCCTTCACTCGCTTGGTGTGTCCCCTATATAATGCTGCACAACTGTTTGAGTTCACGTCCAGTTAGCTATAGGCCCGTTTCCATTGGCCGACAAACACTGTGTAGTTTTTCTGTGCTAAGGTCCAACGGTAGTTCTTGACTGTATATCGGTGATGGCTTATGGAAATAGGCTATTATAGGAGAACACAGACAATCTACATCGTGTTTGTCGGCCAATGGAAAAAGGCCAATAGCCAGTTAGCTATAGCCTGCGGACGAAATTAGGAACGAAAGCATACTCATACATAAATGAAGAAAGAAAGTTGAAAAGAGAAGAAAACAACATATATAATGCACTTGGTTTTCTTGGTATTGGTTAAACAGTTTATGTTGCACCAGTAAAATAGGCTATTTAGGTCTTCTTGTATTTCTTTTCATGGCCATTCCCGGGTCCTTATGGGCTACATAAATTACAAGATCATCCGCATATTGGATATACTGAGAATTTAGTATACTGTCTCCAAGGTCATCAATAAAAACGAATGAAGATCAAGAAGATATTGCTTGAGGTGATGATTATAGCTTATAACTCTGTGTGAATTAGGTTTTTTCTTTTTTTTTCCTTCATCAGATGTATACTATGATTTCAAGGGAAAAGACACTTGTATCAGGAAAGAAACATTTCTCAGTTCAATGTGGCATCAACACATAGAGTATTATGGAAGTACAACTGGTGAGGGTGGAGAATACAGATGTTTATCGATTATATTAATGCTATCTGCTTAAGGAAACTATGAAACTTCATGTAATTTGTACTTGTATGGTCAATAAAAAAGAGCATTGCTCGTTATAAAAAAAAAAAAAAAAAAAAAAAAAAAAAAAAACGAATGAAGAGCAGGGGGCGCAAGACGGAGCCTTGGGGAACACCGAATCATATTTGGGCCAGGTCTGAAAAAAATATATTCATACATACGAATTCTTTTAACCATATGCATAATTTTTTTATTTAAATGTGGATCAATGTGACCACGGACTTACTACTTATATGTATTCAACCTGTTGGTGTGATATGTATTATGAGTAAGCAATATGCACCAATGTAGTAGTACTCTTAAAGCCATTTTCCACTGGTCGACTACTTGCCACTGATCTGCAGTCAGGAACCACCAACGCCAGATCGGTAAATGAAAACAGACATGCAGAGAAGTCTTCGCTGGTTAATTGTGCTTAAAGTATGCAATAAGGCCACCACCAACTGATTTGATCAATGACCGACTGAATCAAAGGGATTTTAAATCTTATGTGATGGTCATTCTGTTTAGAGGACAGTTCTGTCAGTATGGACCTGTTAGATGCAGCAGAAACAAGACATATGTATTATTACATACCTATGTGCGAACGTCAGTCATATACGACCCTCTCACGGGGGTGTAGTATATCGCGACTACGGCCCACTATGTAACTAACTCGCCGCAACGCGCTAGGCGTGCGTATTCGACGTCATCGCAACCAAAAACAACATGGCGAACGACGTCAAATCGCGACTTTAAACTCGCGATACACACCCCCCGTAACAACTACAAGTGTATATTGACCAAATTTCGAGGTAGTCAACGTTTGGCTCTCACCTGACACCGTTTAAATAGCTCAAATATGCGAAATCCATCGATAATAACAACACGATCCGCAACGGGGGACGCACAGACACGGTTACGCTGGTTCCTGGCATATCCGCCTCCACACACGCCTAACACTCTCCAATCGTATCTTCTGCTAACCGCACGCGTACCAAATAGCGGCCAAACATCCGCTGGGCGAGTGACAGCCTATCACGCATGCGTGATTCACAGATCCTGCGCTACTTCCGTTTCGTAGCAGACAGTGTCAACAAGAAGCGGTTGTGTCTTGATGACTTGATAAATGGCATGTTTCTGATCGAATTAAGGTATGTAATAATAAGAAAACATCCATACTGTGGCCAGAACTATGTCTTAGTTCTCGGTCACCTGTGTCGGACATTCGCCCCTCCGCCTACGGCGTCGGGGCGAATGTCCGACACTGGTGACCTCGAACTAAGACATAATTCGGCCACAGTCTGGACGTTTTCTCCTAGTACCCTTATCAATATTTAGAAACTGACCTGCAGCCATTTGCCACCACCAACCCGATTTCTATGAGAACTCAATCAATCGGTGCCGTTGTTCGTCAGCCAGTGGAAAATGGCTTCATTATTAGGTATTTTCAGCAATGATTTCGAAATATATTGCAAATGAAGAATAACCGATATGATTCACCCTTAAATAACGATCTCTCCAAGCAAAATTGTTCACCAGTTTCATGTGCAATATCAAGAAATCTACTGCCTAGTAACAACAAATGTCCTGACACTGCTGGCCTCTATTGGAGTTTATTATATACCTGTGCCAGTATGTTACACAAATACCAACCTCTGCTAGGGTATTGGTATTAAATATATACCGGCACAGTATGTGGTATAAAATGACGTACCACCCTACTTTGAATACAAATTCTGATTGGCTGAAAAAAATTGCATTGACCTACTTATGAAATGCTGGCAGTGACTTGCAGCACTCCGCTAATTTATGTGTGCAAAGGATCACAGGAGTTGAAGGGAAAAAAAGAGTAAAAAATGTGCTTAGAGCATATTCTGTGCTTGACTTTCACTAAGATGTCAACAGATATACCAGCACACTTTGAATCCAGCTTGGACAGCAGATTTCCTTCTGTAATTCATCAAATACTTAAAAAGGTATATAATAAAATAAAAATGTATTACCTTACTGGTACATACTCACATACCTTGTTTCTTTTGATAAAAATATTCCACTCGCTCTGCGAGCTCGTGGAATATTTTTATCAAAAGAAACGCGGTATGTGAGTATGTACCAGTAAGATATATACATTTTATCTTAATACTGCACCGCTTCAAGACCGCAAACGTGATTAGCAAGAAGCCATAGGGAGCACAACCTATTCTGTGTTAATAAGGCTACCCAGGCGGGAGAGGGGCATGTTGGTGGTAGAGATCAGCTGATTAACTAGGTAATTAGGTGTGTGGGGTACTATGTGTCCGTAACATGATTTATGGTACACCTAAGCTTCGGCAAATTAAGGTATCACACCACTGAATCTATCATCAAGTGTCGGCAGTCGCTAGGCTTGCCGTCATGTTCGTGAATATTTAATATCGGCGACATACTAGATGGTACACTATGAATAAGACGTTTCCAAGAATATATTGACGAATATGGTAGCTTTAATGACATAAATCCGGAATTTGATGCCGATCATTTTTTTTCTTTTTCTTCCCCCCCCCCCCGGAAATCCGACTTTACAGCACTGCAGTTATCTATCACTTTAGCATATTTTACTCTTTCAATTCTCCGGGTCAGGATGTGCCAGCAGATGTGTTGTCACTTAGCTCTACGTGGACCTATAAACAGGTAATCTAAGTCATTGATATGGCCCAATACAGGTGTCAAACGGTGCGTTGTTTAGGAAGGCCGCCACTCAGTTGAACGTTGCTCGGAACGGAAATTTTCCCCTCTATTAGATGTTTATTTTAACCCCGTGTAAGCGGACACCCCGCGTAAGCGGACACCCCGCGTAAGCGGACAGTTATTTCGGTACGAAAAGGCCTAAAACCCCGTGTAAGCGGACACCTACAACGGACACCCTACCCAAAATAGATTAATCTGTCTTTTTTTCAGTGTTTATTAGTATATTCATAGAAAATAGATTTTGTAATTCAAGGTTGAATAACTTCGGTCCCAATTAAGATATCAGAAAATGGAGTTCAGATCTATTATCGCCTCTGTCTGCCCTACATATCGATATATAACACATATATATATATATATATATATTGGACTGGAGGAAACTTGAAAACCCCGCGTAAGCGGACACCCCGCGTAAGCGGACACTTTGGCCCGGAACGGAAGGTGTCCGCTTACGCGGGGTTTTACTGTTTATGTATTCTAGTAAGGCCTGCCAATGTGTTATAGACCAGCCTTTTACAGTGTCCCTTGTTATCTTAACAAAAGCTGAAGTATCACTGGGGTGGAATATAATTGCTTAACCCATCAAATTGGGGCTGATATACCATGGAATACGATGATATCGCTGAACTTTCTCTGGAAATCATCATGCATTGGTTTACAATCATATTACGCAAACACACTCAGTCATCCAATGCTAGAGAATGCGTTGCCAGAAGTTTCTTTGGCTGCAGGCATTGCGAAACCAAGAAAATAAGGTGTGAAACCAGCCTATGGAAAAAGATCTATTCTAGAGGCACAGACGCCCACAGTTAAAGTCAGAACTCTGCAAATATCACAGATACTTCTTACCGGAAGTCACGTAAAACAAAAGGCATGGTAAGGAATGTGTGGTGAGAAATATGATATAATAACGTCTATCACCTGTTTTCACTTTGTGGGTTAATATCCTACCTGCTTACCTGTTTACAGGTAAATCGCTGAAGCAGCATTTGTGATTCAACAGACCTATAGGTCATCAAAGTCTGTGGTGAATCCTAAAGGGTATATTCCACCGTATAGGCCAGATTCAAACTTCACCCGGGATCCAAACATGCTGAGAGAGGCCCATTTGATATAGGCACCCGTAGGGCACTTTATCCTACCCCTAATAAAAAACGCCATAGGTTTAACATTGACTCAATGTATTTGACGGAGCGTTGGATAAAGTGTTATTTATGCACCGAGGTGAATAAAAAAACGGACCAATCAGGGACGAGATAACGAAAGTAGATCTGGCAGCATTGATAACTACTAACATGGATAATTACAAATATTCTCTGTATATCGGTGAGATGGGGTAGGATAAATACGAAACTGAACTCAAGTTAGCCTTGTCAATGTTCATACCACTCTGGTCAGGTCTGCTACTCACTAAACTCGGCTAACGCCTCATGTAGTAATACACAACCTGCCCATCGTGGCATAAACATTGACAAGGCTAACTCTCGTTCGGTTTCTACTAAGTATGTGGGCCTCCGGCAGGTAACAGGATAGAACGGGTTTTATTAGCTCTTAGGTTTTGGCCGTACAGCAGCTGTACAGACGCATCCGTTGAGAAAATAGCCTGCTCCATCACACAAGTTCTATACATCCACCCGATAGGAGTTAACATGACCCCTGTGCTGCGCCCGCACGGTCCCAATTAGCCTGCCTGGTCGTGTAATCAAGGGTCTCAGGAAAAGTGAGAAAGGAAAGTTTTGAATACCCCCTCCTACCGGCATTCTGGCCCCTACATCCCTACCCTTAATCGTTCAAGCATTTTCATACTCTATATAGTTTAATCGATTACTGGACTGATGGCACCACGGACCGATGGCACCTGGACTGATGGCACCTCTTCGGACCGATGGCAACATTTTTCCTAGACCGATGGCACCACTACCTAGACTGATAGCACCACTCACAGAGACTGATGGTTATTGCCAGATTATACTGGGTACACCACTTTTCAACTACCGGGTATATTATATTCGCATATAGAAGAATTTACGTGATGATTTAATAAAAAAAACCGGCTCCGGGCCCCTCGGCACTGGCAGCCGGGGGTCCCGGCCGGCCACCCGCGGCCCCAGCCGGCCACACGGCGGGCAAACCCTGACTTACTCCTGACCTTTAGCATTAAGAGTTTCAGAAATCGAGAAAAAAAACCACCTGAAAACTAAACACTGTTATTTCATGACTATCGCATATTACATACTACATACATCTAATAGTTCCTATATTCAGGTAAAAAGTGAGGTGGTGCCATCAGTCTAGGCAAGTGGTGCCATCAGTCCAGGCACGGGTGCCATCAGTCCAGGCGAAACTGAAAAGAGGTGCCATCAGTCCAGGTGCCATCAGTCTGTGGTGCCATCGGTCCAGTTACCGTTTAATCAATGTAGCCATATAGCCAGATAGAGGAGAGTGTTAGGTGGGGTTTAAGTAAAATACGTATTTTTTTAACAAAAGTCTTCGAACGACAATCCTTACAGGCTCAGTAACCACGTTTACTCTTATTATTGTCCTTTTCTGTATTCTAATATACTTCATTATTTTCGATAATTCAAATATTCTATGATTCACCCATTTGATGTTGTCATTTATTTTTCGACCCCACTGTAAAAGCAAAGTCTCATTAATTAGATGGATCGCAATACTTTAGGATAATACCAGCTATCACGGCACTACACAAGACGCTATGCGGGTAAATAGCTATCAATCTGTCGACCCAATTACCTGTATCTTGACGGGGCAAAGCCACTGCACCTGTTTCCTATATTGCCTCTTTTCCGTAACTCGGCAATGGAGTTCTCCGGTGGCTATGCAGACGTCGTCAATGCTGTCAATGGACAGTACCTCAACTTAATCAACCTGATTGCGCCAAGCCACAATCATCAAGGCACGACGACTAATTATTACATTGAATTACGAGGCCGTCGCTCATTTAGACTCCTGGCCGCCTTGGGCTCAATTGAGGTCACCACCAGGGGGGGCGACGAGCGGCCGGCCGCTGGTTTGCCACTTGCTCCCTGAGACAACCTTTTCGCTGATGAATCTTCGCGGCCATGTCATTAATTTGTGTCTGCTGTCGCAGCGGTAATTAACCGGAGGAAATGATTGTGGTGCGCCGACGGAAATGAGGGGGTTTGGACGGAGAGGGTGGGCGCTCGTGGTATGTGTGTGTGTGTGGGGAAGGGGGGTTGTAGACAAATAGCATGCTGCAAAGGGCCAGGTACACTGACAGAGTTCACCTGGATATTTCTACCGCCGGAAGTTTCAGATCAGGCCGTGACCAGCGAGAATTCAGCGCCACAAGGTGATTCCTGATTGGTTGTTGTCATGGCAACGACCAATGTTGGGTACCGGCGTGTCTGGTAGTAACGCCATTGGTCTACAAGATCTAAGTCTGGACTTGGTGCTTACATTTATTTGTGAGATACATAGGGAAATATACGAGGATATATGCTAGTGATTTATGGTTGCCTAGATAGATCTTTTCACTGACATAATGGGGCCATTGCACGTGGTAGGTCCCGTATCTCTGTTTATAGAAAGAAGAATTGTTAAAAATTGACATTGCTACTTTTAGTAGTTGAGTATTAAATGAAAATTGTAATGACTTAGTTTGATCAATAGATCAAAAAGAAAATGAGTACTAAAATGGTCATAAAGCCACCAGATAGATATAACAATGTAATATGTAATCATTGTCATAAATTGCTAGAGAAAGAAAAAGTGTGTTATTTGTGATGTACCTGTCACCTGTTTCTATGGTCTGTGACTGTATTGTCCTCTATGTTTCATTGTGGCTACTGTATGGAAGAACGCCTCTAGGTGAATACTGTATGTCGTTACTGTGTGTTATATTGAATAAAAAAAATAAAAAAATAAAAAAATTGATGCAATTTCACAGACCCTTACCTCCATTAGGGTTCTTCATCATGGAATGGTAGACGTTATCCTCTTAGAGATAAGGCGACATGATATGTAAGGGGTCTTTGGCAACGTAAAACAATTTATCAATCATGTCGTTCCCCATTGTAAATCTAATATGGTTTTCAAACTAGAATCTGATCACTCTATATGCCCGTTTCCGATGGTGTTTTTCGAATGGCCTATTTACATTAGCCATCACTAATATACAGTCAGGAACCACCGACGGATCTTTAGCACTGCTGACGCAAAATGTAAATAGGCTATTAGGAGAACACAAAAAATCGACACCGTTTTTGTCGGCCAATGGAAAGAGGCCTTATTTCTACCAGCTTTAACTAGACCAATAAGGGGACAGCACCTACGGAAGCCATTGTAAACACATTCCGGCCACCATTGGGACTGAGATTAATCATCTATCATGGTTTGTTGCCTCTTTTTCCGGTTGGACAGCAAGACTAAAACCACAGGTCCGATCTCTCTGGTTCAAAGTAGCAGAATAGCGGTTTAATCAATAATACCTAAGGACAACTCCAAGTTATCGAAACGTTTTAAGGATTACCTAAGATAACATAAACAATCAAATTTAGAAGAACGGCCTTCCTTTAAATGCAGATAATAAGTCATAGATTCCCATTGGTTGCAATTTATGTCAAAATCACAAGTGATATATTTGTTAATTGGGGCCTTCCATAAAATGGGTGCGCATTGAGGGGGGGGGGGGGGGGTTAAAAATATTGCGTATGCCCCTCCTTTGTTCTATTGCCTACAGGATTGGGAGTTGTAAGGGGGGGGGGGGGGGCAAAAACTTCGGAGATTCTGCGTACATACTTTATGGATGGTCCCATACAAATGTGTATATCATGTATATGGAGTGTTGGAGGGGGGGGGGGGGGTCAACATTTCCCCTGCTTAGTGAGCACCTGAAGATCAGTGTAGAGGTGACCTATATAACATGAGAAGTAATCCCATTAGCATCCGGTTCACAGGGAGTCAAGCCACACCAAATGGAATGCAATCATCTACTGCCCACATCAATAGCAATTCCAGCGTTAAGCGGCTATGCCGGCAGTCATTTCCCATTACCCTGCTATCAAAGCAATCCAACGGAAAACACCCAAACAAATCACTGCCGACAAATTTCCAAGCAAAGGAAGAAAAAATGTAATAGATAGAAGCCGATGGGACATCAACAGTTCTGACCGTTTCGACAAGTACTATCAGTGCCCCAAATGTGCGATAAGCCTGATTGAGCGGTGGTAGAAAATGAAATGACGCCCCCTTTTTGGCGAATTGAACTTCTCAATTTCGAGCTAGCAAAATGTCGTCTGCTGTATTGATCCTCGGTGGTGTTGAGAGGAGATTGCACATGAGACTCTCGGGATCATGTGACTTCGTATCGATCTAGACCAGGGGTTCAGAGATGCTTGGAATAATAAATCAGTAGGAACGCAAGAGAATTAAAGGCAGCCGATAATCACCAAACGAAAGCGAGGTTTTTTCCCGCCTTTTTCGCGGTAAATTCACAGAAGCAGACGACCACTGGGCCCGTCTAAGAATAATCAAATACTCAGCGCAGATTTCTAGGCTTGTGGTCGACTGCGCATGCACGCAAGGGCCGTCTTCCGGGAACCGGTATGGGGAGATAGCATTAAACCATTAAGGACACGATCGATAGTTGGCCATTCAGCCCCAAGGAAACTAACCACACCGCTAGCTTTTGGCTGGCACAGGCCTCTTTGTGTGACCCCAAGAGAGGCAGCCGTGTCCATAATTACAAGATTCGTCTTGTTATCTGGCCTCAGGGCTGACCCTGTGTCATTGGGGTCGTGACCCCTGACCCACATTAGTACCGTAAACTTTGAGATAAGGTGACTTCGCGCTTCTTAGATGCTTTTTCACTATAATCAAAAGCAGAATACACATCACGTCCGTCATTTAAAATCAATTGTTAGCAAGTCGTGCACGTGGTAATTATGCTGAAAACATACGAGGATTAATATCCTTGGATTGAGATGCATACAATCGGTTTTCCTCATAAATTTGTAATTATGAAGTTCAGTGTAAAGAAAATTGATAATAACGAATGTAAATACATTTTTTTCTGAAATAGCCAACGGTTTGGATAATATTAAACAAGGGCGCATATATTTTCTATTTTGCAAAGGAAAACATGAGCACTGTCGAGGGCTTGTGGGGGTGCCCCGGCCATGCACGGTCTACGGTGGAGGGCCGGCGGCAGGCTGACCCGTGTTTGCGTTGGTGGATTAAATCGACTGGGTGTTTTAATCCGATAAGGACACGGAGCCGATCCTATTGATCAGTGGGTGTGAGAGATCAATGACCCACTCACACAATCCGCTCGCCTGGACAGCGAGCAGCTCCTCGGGCTGACACCTAATGGATCTGACGGCCACCACTCCACCGGCTACTGGTCTGCAGCTCAACGCCTGCAGTAAGCTGCTCGCCGCCCACCGCCCACCGCTCAACGCTCGCTACCCACCTCTCACCGCCCACTGCTCACCGCCCACTGCTCACCGCCCACTGCTCACCGCCCACTGCTCGCCGCCCACCTCTCACCGCCCACTGCTCACCGCCCACTGCTCACCGCAGGCCTACTGCTCACCGCCCACTGCTCGCTACTACCACCCACCGCCCACTGCTCGCCGCCCACTGCTCACCTCCCACTGCTCACCGCCTACTGCTCACCGCCCACTACTCGCTACCCACCACCCACCACCCACTGCCCACCGCCCACTGCTCACTGCCCACTGCTCGCTACTACCACCCACCACCCACTGCCCACCGCCCACTGCTCACTGCCCACTGCTCGCTACTACCACCCACCACCCACTGCTCACCTCCCACCGCTCACCGCCCACTGCTCGCTACCCACCTCTCACCGCCCACTGCTCACCGCCCACTGCTCACCGCCCACTGCTCGCCGCCAACTGCTCACCGCCCACTGCTCGCTACTACCACCCACCACCCACTGCTCACCTCCCACTGCTCACTGCCCACTGCTCGCTACTACCACCTACCACCCACTGCTCGCAGCCCACTGCTCACCGCCCACTGCTCGCTACTACCACCCACCACCCACTGCTCGCCGCCCACTGCTCACTGCCCACTGCTCGCTACTACCACCTACCACCCACTGCTCGCCGCCCACTGCTCACCGCCCACTGCTCGCTACTACCACCCACCACCCACTGCTCGCCACCCACTGCTCACTGCCCACTGCTCGCTACTACCACCCACCACCCACTGCTCGCCGCCCACTGCTCACCGCCCACTACTCGCTACCCACCACCCACCACCCACTTCTTGCTGTCCACTGCTCGCCACCCACTGCTTGCCGCCTACTGCTCGATACCCACTGCTCACCGCCCACTGCTCACCGCCCACTGCTCGCGCCCACTGCTCGCTACTACCACCCACCACCCACTGCTCACCGCCCACTGCTCACTGCCCACTGCTCGCTACTACCACTCACCACCCACTGCTCACTTCCCACCTCTCACTGCCCACTGCTCACCACCCACTGCTCACCGCCCACTGCTCACCGCCCACTGCTCACTGCCCACTGCTCGCTACTACCACCCACCACCCACTGCTCGCCGCCCACTGCTCACCGCCCACTGCTCGCTACTACCACCCACCACCCACTGCTCACCGCCCACTGCTCACCGCCCACTACTCGCTACCCACCACCCACCACCCACTGCTCGCCGCCCACTGCTCACCGCCACTGCTCGCTACTACCAGCCACCACCCACTGCTCACCGCCCACTGCTCACTGCCAACTGCTCGCTACTACCACCCACCACCCACTGCTCGCCGCCCACTGCTCACCGCCCACTACTCGTTACCCACCACCCACCACCCACTTCTTGCTGTCCACTGCTCGCCACCCACTGCTTGCCGCCCACTGCTCGACATCCTATGCTTGCCGCCCACCGCTCACTCATTCCCTGCTCACCACCCACTGCTCGACGCCCACTGCTCACCACCCAAACAGGTTGCTGCCCAGCCACTCTTCGCCGGGCACTGCCGTTTGCTCACCGCCCACAGCTCACCACCTACTGCTCGCCGCCCACTGTTTACCTCCCGCTACTTGCCACCATCCACATGCTGCTCCCACCTTCCACCCACTGCTTGCCGCCAGCAAATTACTGCTTCTTACCCATTGCCCACTGCCAACCACCCAATAGCTACCTTCCATTGCTGGCGAACCATCACTTGCTATCCTCTGCTTGCTCTTGCTGTACAATTGCTGAATCACCAACCACTGATTGACTACCACTGCCTACCTCTCACTCACTACCTCCTGCTACATGCAGAGAATTGCCCCAACCTGCCAACTATTGGCCATTGTCCTTTGCCCATTACCGATTTCCTGACTTCCACTGCCTGCCTCTTGTTGCCAACCTCTCGCCGGATACTGAATATTGGAGACCACCCTCTCCTAACTGAAGTATTATTGTTTACATTATTATAAGTCTATTGACCGCGGCCGATTTAATCTTCATTTCCCAATAGCAAATACATTATTGACAACAGGCAAAATTATGCCTTTAAATTACTCATGTGGCGGGATCGGGTCTGTGCCTTAAAAATGTGTTGTTTTTATTGATAAACATCACTTTAATGACTATAAATGGATTGGATTTCTTTCTGTTTAAAAGAATTCACAAATAACAGAGGATCAACACCCTCTGGCCGCCCGACCCTTTGAAGCAGTGTCCATGGAGCCTCTCCCAGCCTCTATCTGGTCTCCACCTCCATCCCTCTTCTCTCCCCGGCCACCGTCTCTCAATGACCGCTGCCACATCTATATCACCCGGTGCAATTGTACTCCGCTGGAACGTCTCCACCCTCACGGGGGTCTGACACCTCCAATTGTGATATGTGTGCGGCTGTTTTCTGTGCAGCTGAGTGGACCACTGCTTAGTGGTCACTAGGATGCGTCAGCGGACTGGTGCTAGCGCACACAGATTCCCAAAGAGTGATCTAGTGCCTCCTACAGCACGCCGTTATGGTCATTCACACTTTCGTTTCCAACTCTTAGACAAAAGGCCGCTATCTGGTTCCTAAAACCAATATAGCCCGCAGCCGAGTCACCAACCTTGGAGACGTAACAAAGAATGAAAGATCTTTTATAAATTCTAGACACAATTGTGCCTGATGGTATTTTTTAATTATCTATTATTTCCTTTAAATTCTCATAACACTGTCTAATAATAGTAGGGCACATTATTTCTTAATAGTATATGAGGGAATAATATTCTCCAAAGACAAGTAAATTTGGTTACGGAGCAAAGAAATCCAGTGATCTTTCCATGTGTAGCGGTTATAATTCCAATATCATCCCATTAAAAATCCTAATGAACTATAACTGGGGTATTACCAGATCCACTGTCCTCACCTTACATACATTTCCTATGACAAATGAATGCTTATACCAACGATTATTTCCCTATATTAGTTAGTATTTAATTCAACTCATATAACAAATGCTTCAATACAAGACTAGGAACACCTTCAGGATAATCGTAGACTTCGACAGTCATATTTCATTTTGGTTTCAGCCTTACATGAGTCACAAGGCTGTTAACCTGTTTTATCCCAACCTATGGCTTTACTTGTGTCTAATTTCCGCGTAGATGCGTCACCTTGGGCGTAGATAAGGTCACCCTATTTGGCGTCATATCTACGCCTACTTCTGTACAGGTAGACTGTAAACTCTTATCTACGCTTATTTGCGATTTTCAACGCCCCTGTCTAATTATTCCGATGTCTGCACATAGGGGACACCACTGATTTCTTTTTTCATGGGCGGTCAGGTCGGTGCTGGTATGAGGAGTTTGAATGTGTGTATAGGTGACTGTGGGTAAACCTTTTTTTCATTAGTTATCTATATGTCTGTGGTGCTCGCTGACTGTCTAGCGGGTTAGATGACCCCAATCTGGAACGCTAGTTCCAGGCAGGATCCCACCCTACGCGCTCTACGTAGGTTAGTTTGGTTTTCGGTGAGTTTACACGGACCTAGTCACACATATCACAACACACGTCTCTTAATAAACAGGAATGTTTATTAACAACTACTTCCCGGAAAGATCTAGAAGATCTTTCCCACAAGTACAGTACCCCAGCACAATGTGCCAAGTAACGCTGGAGAGGCTAATCTAGAAGACTCGCCTAACCACCAGGAAGGTTCCGAGAACCCGCCTGCAAAGTGAGGGCCCAAGGGTCTGTTCCATAGAAGAGACGCGCGAGGACAGCCTGTCGACCTACTGTGAACGCTGAGTATATATACCCAGCGTTACGTAATCCCGGTTCCCGCCGCGCCACTCTCGTGTGCGGCATTGCCCGTAATCACTACACAGTAAGGATCGGCACGTCGCGCCACCTTCCGTAGAACACATGAACACTGCTGGATTCCCGCCCCACTAAATGTCTATATAAGTCTACCCTGGCGTAAGTATCATGTTGGTGTCCTATCTATGCTGGACGCCCAAGACAGCCCTTACGCTGCGTAGATGCATACACAATATAACCATGATTTCGAGCTGAGTGGCCGTTTTCTCCGCGTAGTTGACGCAAAGTAAAACTCTGAGCGACAGCGAGGAGTATTGTGTAGCGTCAACTACAAGGAGAATACGGCCACACAGATCGAAATCATGGTAATGTTGTATTTATTACTCACCTTTTGACTAATTATCAGGAATAAAATCTTGTAAATAATTAGAGATTCGACGCAAGTGCCATGCATTGTTTATATAGATAGTTCCTCTAATGCCCGTTGGGTGGCCGAAAAAGCCATATTCTCCTAGGAGAATACGGCTCTCCGTATTCTACTCAGTAGCGATCTGGAGGCTCCAGAGGCTTAGTATGGAGACTCCGTATTGGGTGGGTAATAATAATAAGGAACTGCATCGAGATCCATAGCTACTGACAATATGCCATGAGTTTTGGTTGCGGAGTAATCTCACGAGGCAAAGCCGAGTGCGATTATGTAGCAAACCAAAATGAATGGCATATTATCAGTGGCTATGGATCGAGTGCGGTTCAGATTTTATCTCACCCCTATCACTGACTATTTGGCTTAAATGTGTGACATCACCCCCTATTGAGTATATTTCAACAATACTCCACGGGCGTTGAGTACAAGTTTCCAATGTTAAGTCTATGGGGAAAAAATACCAGGGGTGAGATAAACGACTAGATGTCGTCTACACCGTGCCGTATATAGATGAAAACATTGGCAGATACAGCCTTTACTATTGACTACTGTGCCTCCTGTTTCAATAGCCCATGATTTGGGGATCCACTGGACTATAAAGTAAAGCCTGTAGACATCACGAGGTCCTTCCACGTCAGTGTCTGTGGATATGTACGACCCACAGAGAGGGTATCCTCTCAATAATAGAATAATACTACCATTTGAATAAAAAGATACTCATTCTCACCTTCCTAGAAAAGGGACTAACAAGGCCGTTACGTGCAACAAAAGGGGAGGCGGAAAACGGAGAAGTTGAAAACTGAAGACTGTAATTCGTGGGTTTGCCTCGCACTTGCCGCTAATGGAATTCTGTGGTTTGCTTTGTGCTTTTAGAGAAGGGGCGTTGGCGTCATCCGTGTCACAGTGCCACTTTACCGCGAAGTCTCTATAGAGCGGCTGGCCTAGAGTAAAGGCCTGTGAAATTGAAACTCACCTCTATTGTTATTTGGTAAATGGGGTGAAAATCCTGAAACTACAGCAGGGGAACTTTAGGAAGTAATACTACTTTATTTCAGAAATACCGTCAACTGCACAATATTATAAAATAAAATGTAAGAGATGACAGGGTTTAGCTTATATTTCACACAAATCATACTCATTGAATGATGTATTTTACCTTAGCTTTACTAATCAAACTCATCAGTTCATAAGTAATTAATTATAGACACAATATTTCCTGATTATTGGTTGTTTATGATTGAATGATAACTAATTATTTCACAATCTCTGATCAACTATATACCGATTGCTTGTTGACAAATATTGCAGATCAGAGTGCCTATATCTTTATGTTTTCGCAGGTTCGGCAACTGAGTGACATGTAAGGTGTGTGTGCAAAGCGCTTGGAGAGTGTACTGATGCAACATTGGAGGACGGGGAGCGACACAGCCTTGCACTTTAGGCATATTGCCTTGCCCTACGAACCAAATGTCATATGAACAAATACAAGGAATAGAAAAAGAGGGATTGAATGGTCACTTGTTTATATGGCTTAATAAAAGATAGAGAAACAAGAGAAAGGAACGAGATCTTCATAAAAGGTCATTGCTACCATGTATCCAATTTCCCTCAGAATTCAGCAAACATGCAGGTAGATTAACCTATAGAACATACACTTCTAAAGAAAATCCTTAAACGATCTACGATATTGTCTAAACATGGATTTAAAAAGGATTGTTCTCAAGCTTCCTTATCATTCACTGACCTTTGAAACAATTTTCCGTCAATAACATCTACTTATTTGCCCTTTTAAGACTGTTTTATCATTTGCTTACTTTCCCATTTCATGGTGAGGTAGGGATTCTCACAACGAAAGATCGTTTCCGTTGAGGGTGTTATACGATCTATAATCAGAAATTTGTAGCAGGATACTAATCATGCGTCTTTCAGAGCAGTAGCCATTATCACTCTACTTCAGAAATATATATCCCTGCTGTGTAGTGCCATTTCCATATACTACTGACAAAAGTTCGCGAACTGTCCAGGGAGCTGTTTCAAAACCATAGACTTAACCCACGTTTTGAAACAGCTCCCAGAAGAGGTATGGACAATTTAAACGGCGCATCACAATGCGGTGACCACCCTCTTTATTTGTTATGAAAAAAGTATCCTTTTCAGAGACTGCATTAAGAATGTGTATTGTATTCCCAGACCGAATTTACACCAAAAAGAGTTTCAAAATGGCAGATGTTGAAAGCCTTCAAAGGAAGGACTGGTGGCTTTCTTAAATGGGAAGAAAAGCATTAGTGACAAAACTGAGAGCTTCCTGCTGTGGTCTGCCAATTACTGTTACATGTGTGGTCAGCAGCACGCGGGCGGGATGGAGGAGGGGTATGAGATTAGGATGGTATTTAGTAGTAAGAGGAGGACCTCAGTTGAGTTCCCATGACCCTCTGTCTGAGGTGTGGATATTTAGAAGTGAGTGAGTGATTTCAAGGGACAGCTCAGGGAGGTGTTTTCAAAACTTAGAAAGATAATGACTATAAGACTACGATTAGGACCTAACCTAACCTAAATTTCTTAAAATTTTTAGGTTTAAAAACACCTCCCAGGTCACACTTCAAAAGTGAATGTTTAATCGTGATATAAGAAAATCCTACTAAGATACTAGATTTTGCATACATGTACCACTCAGTTTGGCATACCTAGGATGTATAACTCACCAATTACAAAGTCCCCATTGAAAACGTAAATGCTATAGTATACCACTACGTGGTCTACTTTATACTGATAAGGTAAACAAAGCGATGACATTATTTCAGACAGGTTTACAATAAATGTAGCAGTGCTGACGACGTAATACACTGGTGTAGCCATGCTCGTGTATTACGATGTGCTAACACTTATGTGTTTATATATGTCTATCTATAAATCATGTTGATATTGTCTATATATCTCCTGCCAAGGAGATGGACATTATAGAGGAAACCCATGAAACTTTAGGGTCTGAGGTCTTGTATCCCATCGAGTTTGAATCACGTAGTAATTCACAAGGCGAAGCCGCGTGAATTGCTAAGTGATTCAAATGAGATGGGATCGAGCTCTGACCCTAAACTTGAATGGGTTTCTGAATTTATCTCACCATTAATATTGACTAATGGGCTAACATTTGTGACATTATCCCCCATTGGATATATTTCCTAAATATCTAATGGGTGTTTTCAATGTTAAGTCTATGGAGATAAAGTGTATAAATCATACAACAGACCCCTTCACAGTTTGAAAATTATTAAAGTCCTGTAGAGCATTCAGTTGTTCGGAAATTTTCATACCTCCTGTAATTTATTTGTATGGTTAGGCCTTCTAAACATCTGAAAGGGAACTGAATGAACTGGATTGAATAAAATGTGATTTACATTTTGATGGCGTTGACGTTTACAAATCAATTATTGAAAACGTTAATCAGCTATTCACTATTTCACTGCTGTTGTGGTTGATATGTCTGACATGTAAATGTTCACCTTTTATTCTCTAGTGTAGCATTTGCACTACCACCAGGAATATTATAGGGTATGATTTAAGCTTTCCTGAGAAAAGTGGATCGGTGTATAAATATAGTTATTCATGGAAAAAGGTGGAGAAAATACCACAGATTGTATAAGAAGACGATACATTAAGGAAGAAGGAAAATGTATCCACTTGTACTACTTCCCTTCATGTCTATTCCTCATGCTATTTTACCTTACTATTGAGCTGCTCTGAGTCCCTCACATGAACCACATCAGAAACACAAAGCCTATTCAAAGTCCTGACAGGAACACAACAGTTGGTCGAACTACTCTCTCCAGACACGAAGGGTAGGATGAAAGCTCTAGTCAGCAAATCGAACAGAGAAGACCAGGGAAGATGCGGATACGAGAAGTGGTGTAGGTCGAGAGAGAAGGCGGAGGTTGGGAGGAAACGAGGTAGGGGGAAGGAGAAAATACACTGTATATTGGAAGGTGAACTATCCATCATTTGCAATAATAAAGGAGAAAAAATATTACCGGACTTTTAACCCATTCACGGCGGGCTCCTACAAAGTCATGTATATAGGGCTCGGGTATTAGTACCTATATAGTGCTAGGGAATGGGTATCCACAGGCCCATTATGGTGATTTGATGATGTGATCACGTGATATAACATGTGATACTCGATATCATTTTCCATTTCCATAAACATTTTAGATATGATGCTATACCTAAACTCTGTGGAAGTTTCATGTATATTGATGAATTATTTTCTAATTTATCACCTAAAACAATAATTTTGTAAATATTGGAAAATGATGCCTCAAGGCATCACCCGATCTGGACTGGTGATGCCTTAAGGCATCAACCGATCCTGTGTGATGATGCCTTAAGGCATCAACCGCAGCTAATGGGTTAATTACCTCCCAACAATACATTTCATGACACATGGCTATTCCGTAGATAATGTTGCTTCTAACTTTAAGACACTTTTTATATGTGTTTCGAATTGTTGGGTCTATAAAATGACCAATGCACACCCTATAGTTGGTTGATAAAAATGCCTTGCGAGATTCAAACTTATCAAAATAGACATAGGGACTTTCAAACAGTTACTTAAACACAGGCCCAGGGTCCACTGACCTCTCGATGCGCTATACGAAACAAAGACAATAAAACCACCTTCACATTGATAAAACAGTTATCATAAGTTACATAGATGTAATTAAAACAAAACATGGTAAAAGGCTGTTCCCTGGTTATGCTCAAGCCTGAACAAAACAAGAAAAAATAGCATGCTCCTCAGCTCGAAAACATGTATATTCATTCTGATTGAAAGGATATTATTCATTGTAACATTGCAAGATGACTGAGCTATGTAACACTGATACAGTGATTCAAATAATTCACACAGAATGGTCTTCACACACTACACAAATCAGTTGAACCTCTCAGTGTTCTTATAATTCATCCTGTAAATATGATTATAGAGAAAGATGATTTTATGGTATAACCAACAGAAGAATAATTCAAATGTTTGGTTGGGCTAATAAAGACAGCTAAGCTCACTTACAAAGACATTAATCATACCTTCACAATGATGAGCAGTTCTAACAGGGTCTGAGTAACATTTCCCTGTTCATTTTAGGTGTATCTATTTGATCACCTGTGGACCTGTTAAAACTCTTTTTATGTTAACAATTTAGTGTTAATCTGAACGCCTTCATATTAAGTGAAGTGACCCTATTTTTTCTTCTTCTATCTCTTGCTCTCTCGAGGTATTTCTTCAGTCAAATACACTCTTTTGTTAGCTGTGGTGTGTGTGATTCATAAGACACCAAATTATTTTTCCCCCTACAGTTGTAACTAGAGCAGATTAGATTATTAGAATAAGTGCCTATGGTTGGATGGTATCTGGAGATATGTTTGCTTGATTAGATAGTCCATGTGTCTAAGTAACTGTTTGAAAGTCCCTATGTCTATTTCGAAAAGTAGATTTCATACAGAGCAGCTGATTCCGATGCACTACTATGTATCAGCTTGTTATCAGTAACATTTATCCTACCCCTAATAAAAAACCGCCATAGACTTAAAATAGGGAAATTTTATGTGGCAGGCCGTGACATAAATTGTTTTTTTATGCCACTAGAGTAATAACAATATTGACCAATCAGAGAGCAGGATGTCAGCTACTATGAAAAAAAGTTCTGTTGGTCATTGACTCAATATTTATCTTTTAGTAATACAAAAGCATAGACGAGGTAGGATAAATACGAAACCGAACTCGAGTTAGACTTGTCAATGTCTATGCCACTCTGGTCAGGTCTGCTACTCACTAAACTCGGCTACGCCTCGTGTAGTAATACGCGACCTTCCCGTCGTGGCATAAACATTGTCAAGTCTAACTCTCGTTCGGTTTCTACTAAATCTTCTCGATAACTTGACAATATTTTATGAATTATTCCTATATCTTTCTCTCCCCCTTAATTCTTTTTATACCGATGGTTTTCAAAACAGCTCAGGCCATTCAGAAGCAGCTCCATCTATCTAGAGGTGCTCAGTTCTTTTTTTATTGAAAGGGTCTCCATTTAACTTATCAGATTTATTTCTGAAACCATACCTAGACTCCATTGGGGAACGCAATGTTTATTCAGAGCAGCCTCTGAGGTGTCCCTCATCCCGTTGTGGCGCCTTTATTGGTGGCGCCGCCGCCCCAGGGACTAATGCCATCATATCAACAAGATATACCTCGGCACTACGCAGGTACTGATATAGGCGGCGGGCTCGCCTCCTAGTCCCGGCTCTTATTAACTCCCCCGGGGGGGTATTTGCTGTCTAGAGCCTTCTCAGGCTGATTACCTTCTCCACAGACTCACATTGGTGTGAGGTTCATTGCTCTCTGTCTGCAGCTACCCTCTCTCTATCCCCTCCCTCCCCGTGTAGTGGAGTCACGTTAAACCTTGTTTCCACTGGCTGACAGAGAAAATGGAGATTTTCTTAAGCTGTCCTAAAAATCTGTCGGTGGTGCCACCGACTGTATGTTGAAAATAATTCATCAGTGAGGGTGCATTGTATGCATTGTTCCTACTGTATTTTCCAGGTACCCATAGATTTTATATGAGAAAACCTATTCGTGGTTGCCTTCTTACATATTATGCAAAAAAAACCAAACCTATCGGTGGTTCCTGACTGCAGATCGGTGGCGAATAATCGGCCAATGGAAACAGGCTCATATATCCGAGACGGTCATCGGAAGAGGAAGAGGGCTGACTCAGAGCGGACTAACTGCGTTGAGTACCTGTCATGAAATAAATCACCTCTATAGAGGTAGTTAACTAGACATTCCTGCCGTCCAATCCTTATCGCATACGTGTCCCTGCCCTTACCGCAGTTGAGGGCAGGATCTCTGCAATTTTCACCCATCATCGTTCCCTTTTGTTTTCCAGTTTCTCCTTGAAGATTATTACTACAGAAATATTTTGGAAACCTGATTGAATTTTAAGTGTAACTGATTAAATCGGATTTTTTAGAACTTTCTTGTGAAGAGATGTGAGATACTATACGGTCTTCAAATCGCCTAATTTTCTGAAACGTAACATTTCTCTGAATATCAGTGGCGGAATTTGAGTATCTTGAAGAATAAATATCATTCTAACAGATTTACATGATTTTACAAAGCATATAAACGATATTCACTAAGAAATACCTGAGTAACTTGGGAACCTGTATAATGTGATGCTATCAGATAATAGACATGATCTCATACCTGGTTGCGGCATGAACACATCTTCATCAATGAAAGTGTGCATGAAACATATTCCATGTTATTGCTTTATTATGCATAGACTTAAGTTGAGCATCTGTTTTTATCATGCTCCTTTATGTCTATGTTCTTTCGCGAATATGGGTTGCCTGATTAACCGGCATACACCATTCCAAACCGACCTGCGGGTCTAAAAAATTCTTTGCCTAAGGTAACTCTTACGCATGGGATATAATCTTAACGAACATACTACTCGAGGAATATGTAGAGAGCACGAGTGTCGAAATTTATTTATAAAAGGCGACTGAGCAATACATATATCTCAGTTATGATATTCAGGTAGACACACAAAAGACAAGAACAAGAAAACCAAGAGTTAGAAGACAAAGAGGAAATGGCAATTTATTGTATTCATATTACTAATAACACTTGTACTAAAAACCTATAGTAGTTTTCATATTACGTTCATATAACTAACAATATTTTTATTAGAACCCGTCAGTAATTTCCATATCAGAAAGAATGGGACGTCGCCCAGGCCTTTTAAAGCTCTTGGTTTGATTCACGATATCTACAGGCGAGTACGTAATCTGCGATATTAAAAATGATATCTATAAAAAGGGAATACATAATGAACGATTTACTACAGTTTCTAATCAGACAGAATAAATATAGCCTCATATAAAGTTCTATAAGCAAACAGCAAACCATTTCTTAGAATACTCATACTTAATAAAGCATTGCCCGCTGCTGTAAAAGCGTTTCCCTCGGGGTGAAATCCTAATTGGGTAGCTTGATGTTTCAACTCGTATTCTTTGAGAAATAATATCCCTCTAGGTACCCTACTTCTTCTAGAATGAGGGGGTCCTTTGCATTTATATACAACCTAAATTACGCTTCTGTATAATATGGATTAAGAATCACGTGATGCAATCATAATTCATGTCTTTTTATCCCATTCGTCTCAGTAGCCTGAGGACATTAGAGTGCTCTCATAGTAATTATCCCATTCTAAACGATAGACAAAACTATGCCTTCTTAGAATCCACCCCCAGGATGGTGATGCCATGACAGGGCGGGTGTTCTTAAACGCCGTTTCATCTAGAATTCATTAGTTAATCATACCATGGAGACCCATTATTAAAACATGGGCTGTCATGGATACGGGATGTATACGATTGGCACTGGATGCTCTTCCTGGCTTGCTATCAGTCTAGTTTAGTCCTCAGGGAAATAGGGCAGTAGTCCTGAAGACAGAGATGTTTCCTCTAGTTCTTATTTATGTCCACCCCTCCGGATATAACTCACATCCATTCGTATTCCAGATAGAATTACAAGGTAGATAGTTTAATATCGGACTTTATAGTCTTTGCTCCAGGCTAACCGCATGTATACTATAGACGATGGACCACACTTTACAAAAAAAAACTGCAGCCAGCAGTCTGCCGGTCAAGAGCGGTCACTTACATTCCCATCTGGTATAAATTTTGGATCACATTATCATTCCCTCTAAGGATGTATGCAAACCTTGGCCGTTCTCCTATGGGCCCTTTTTATAACCTTGTCATATATAATTTTTCTGAATAATGAAACTGAATTTTTGGTAAATTATTTATTAATATAAAATCACATATGATTAAGAATTTTTTTTAATTCAATCTACAAAATTTCCGTTATACCACATTCGCCGTAAAGGCGTTCTTTCATGTAGAAGTCACATACAAATACATGTGCCCAGAAGGATACATACACAGAATAACATAAACATATATGATCTCGATACTTTAGATTCTATCATCTAATTTTAGTTCATATATTTCTTAGTTCTTATAATCTTTTATAGTACTGAATACTGAAAATGTATTACCACATATAGCTAATAACAATATTATGGACATATTATGTAAATCCTATCATCTATTTTGGTCAGATATTTTACCTCCTACCATTGGCACCAATATTATGTATGTATGTACGCATTGAGAAAAAGTTCTCCTCCCTTAATCTCCGTAGAGATCAATACCATTCTTAGAAAAATGAATTATTGAATAACAATCAAACTGTTTTATCATAATATAAATTCATTGTATCCCCCAAAATTGATATTAATCTGATAACCAGGTTTCAGTTACGCCCACTTTAATACAGGAAATTCTCGCTTGTGACATAAGATTGTTCCGTCACGCTGGTTAGGTCATCGAAGCAGGATCCAAATATATGTAACACCAGTGGGTCAATGAGGTATTCTGGCCTTTAGGTGATTGGTCATGGTCAGTTGGGCAAGCTTCTAGGACACTGAGACACTGGTACGCAGCTCCTTTCCCAATGTCACAGTGCTAACACGCAGATGATGAAGGATTAGCTTTAGCAGCAAAATAAGAGGGGACCCCCACCTACCACGATAGGCCACGACATGCTTCCCGATCGCTACGATTTGAAATGGCAAAATCGTGACCTATCGGGAGGTCCCCGAATCTTGGACCTCTGTCGTGATCCAATCGGTGAATCATACGCGCTGACCACGATATCTTCCAGATAGGCTACGATACCCAACGACAGGCTACGAAATTTCCAACATGTTGGAAATTATCGGGACCTCTACGATTGGCGTTTTCATCGCAGCCTATCGTGAGCTGTCATAAACGGAATCGCAGAAACCTGTTCCACCTACCACGATTTTGCAAGACCTCACGCTAGAATCGGAATGGTGTCGGGAAGGCCGTCGTAAGGCCAATCGGGACCAGAATCGTGGTAGGTGGGGGCAGGCTTTAAAAGTCTATGTGACCACTCTCACCTTTAGGCAGAATATCTGAGCGTGTGGCCCACACTAAAAACGGCGATGTAGTATTGAGTGATAAAAAGCCCGGTTCAGGTCTATTCTCAGCGTGTTCACAGGGTGTTTGTCTGAGGCGTTATAGGTGCGGCTGATGCATCGAACCATGTGTTCAATAATAACAAGGTAACACGCTTATAACCCCCCCCCCCCCAAGCCTGCATTAGACAGAAAGACAGTGGTTTGACCAAACACTCGCCGTTACTAAATACACAAATCTGAGTGCAGTTTTCCCACTCGCACAATGTTAGGTAAACAAGCACACATCCAGCACCCATTAAACCGTAGATATTGAGTCATTCGTGCGCAGACAGTGGCAGATCAATAGAGAATGATTTAGAAATAACATGTATGATATTCATAGAAAGATAATAAGTTTTTTTGTGTGTTTTTTTTTATTTCATAGGAATACAGTGAAGGGCAGTCTGCCGGTTGCAGGTTTTTTATGCCCTTTTTTTATTTATTTTTATTTATTTATTGCTATTCTCCTATACATGAGTTTTTCAGTAAAAGTACATCCAGAGTTACATATAATATGGTTCGATTCTCCACAGTTGTCTATAACATATATAGATTATTACAAAAGAAACAAGGATATTAGTATATGAGGATGTGATGATTGAATCTGTTCCATTACCCTTTGTAGAACGACTACATAAAGCTAGTATATGTTACAACAACGGTCCAGTGCAGTGTGACACAAAGGTATTATACAAGGTGGATAGATGAAAGATGGCATGGGATGTAGTGTAGGGTAAAATATAGGAATATCAGTTGGCCACAATTGACTCCTCTAGAATGATTTTACTCTTAGCTCTAGCAAATTTCTTAAACTCATAGACTGATTTTGTATCCTGCATTTCACGAGATAAATTGTACCAGTTTAACATTCCCTCGTAAAGTGGGTTTTTCTTATTTAAAGTTGCTTCTTGGTCGTTTTAGTTTTACAATTCGTTTAGTTTGTCCTCTTGTCCTTGGTACTTCTTCTCGTTCCAAGTTCTTAGTATGTCTACGCATGTACATTATTTTAAGATAAATTCGCCTAGCATTCAAACATTCAATTTCACATTTTTGATGAAGTTCACTAAAAAACACTCATTTCCCTTACTTTTGTTCTAGTGCATATACGCAAAGCCCTATTCTGGAGTATTTGTAGTCTGTTCAACAAGGTCTGGGTGGCTCCGTTAATGAAGTATCCACTGTGGTCGAATAAGAGTGCAATCAGAGTTTTATAAATCTGTAGTTAAAGTTACTCAGTAGTGATAATATTGTATGGACGTTATAACAATTAATGAGCTACCAATCATTGCAATCAATCAGCTACCAATAATTCAATCACCCCTTGGGAGGGAAGATGAAATTGGAATTAGATTATGATTCGCGTTATATCAATTAATATATGACACTAAATACTAATAGCAGTAGGGTAAGAGATAGACCAGGGTCTTGTTTCACTAGTTTCATGACATGTCTAGATGGCGTCTAGATGGTGTGTCCGGTTTCATAAGTACTAGACATTAGACTTCGTTTTGTCCGTTCTTGCTTGCATTGTTGGTGCCGCTTTTCATATCTGTCTAACACTTTTGTCACGAAACTAGTGAAACAGGTCCATGATGTGTAGATTTGTCTAATTCTTATGTTTGAGGTCTGTCTTTTCCTAAGGGCAGCTACTTGTGTTGTCACGAAACTAGACAACCCCAATGTCTGTATGGTGTCACAGACATGTAACAAAACTAGTGAAACAGGTCCCTGAACCTTTACTGGACTGCAGATCGGTGCCGAATAATGGGCCAACGGAAACGGCTTTATAGTTGACACATCAACTACAGTCACTCATATACAAAACCAGTCGTCATTTCATCTGTTACTCCCTTACACGATTGATAACAAGAATGGGATATCTATCGACATATATGATGGCTACACATTCAATGAGGCCAAATCACTGTCAAGCATGGTGATAATTCGGTGTAGCCTCAAGCCAGTTATATAATTCGCCATTAAACTATGTTTTCGATGCACACAACGTTTTATGACAGTGATTTCTGATTATAGCTGAGATTATTAGGACTGATTCTAAATAAGTAATATTACAAGAACATTTTAAAAACTTATTTCAAAGTAATATTGAATGTACATTTCAGAAAATTATTTCGAAGTACATGATGATTTGACCTGATTATGGATGGGACTTTTTGTTTCGCAGAATCTCCTTTCAGAGATTCTGGAATTTCTGGGTAGCGATTTCCAGGGGCCCTATACATTCCCTATTGAGACTCAATAACAGTCGGGTGATAAAATGTAATACCCTATATTAGCACCTCTGTAATAGTGGTAAATCATAGCCTGATATAACGTGCTGCTATATGTAAATTACCTCAAAACATCTTTATTTCTTTGTAGAAATATAATAGTATACACCCACTGAAAGTCAGTACTTTATTCTTGTTACTGGCTGTTAAATCATAGGGGAGTTATAGGCAGTAGGATCGACAACGATTGCCTGTGGATGGTTTCCCAAGACTATTTCGCCCTAATCTGTATCATATACTAAAATCATAAGCTTATTTCATTTCTATAATCGAACCCATTCTATTTCAAAACTAATAAACATTTGTTGATTTGATTTTTAGAAGAAATCTTCAGTAAACTCAGAAATATCAGTATAATTCCATTTAACGTGAATTTTAATTAGTACTGGTTGGTATGACATTAGTAACCTTTTTCTCATATTGTTCTGATGTACGAATTCATGACAGTTTATGATGGCAAAATCCTTGCTCATCATGAACTATTCAACTGATAGCAGATAACTAGCTACCATAGCCAGGACTGTGGCGTCTTTGATACACAAATGCATACAGAAGAAATCTGAAATAGTAGCCACCATTGGGACTGAGCCTCATTACCCTATCCCCGGATGAAAGTAGAGAAGCAGTAGCTGGGAGTATAACATTTTATTGAATTTTATGATAATAGAATTGATAAAATTATGTCGACCTTACTGGACGATCATATTAATATGTAATATGGATATGAATGGTAAGTAATATTACATAATGGTAAGGCTCAGTCCCAATGGTGGCTACTATTTCAGATTTCCTCTGTATGCATTTGTGTATCAAAGACGCCACAGTCCTGCTGTTGAGAACGCAAAAAGGCCTCTGGAACTACTTCCCGGTCTCCTTTATGAAACTGAGTCTTGTCTATAGCGCCTGGCTCCAATTATCTGTCAACTGATACGCTGCGTTTGCGCGCGCCAGGGAATCAGTCTGGTGCCAACTACTGCTACTTCCCAAGTGTATCACTTTCAGGATGCCGTGGGTTTCCCACTGTAGGCCTTGGCCACAGATTACTGGTTTTCTGTGTTGAGTGCAGTATCGCATTTCTGGATATCTGTAAGGAACAGTGGCGCGCACCAAATAACCCACCGTACAACCACAGGAACAAACACATTTACACCTAGACAACCCTCTACAGAACTGCAAATGGACAGAAACACATGCCCATATACCCACACCTATACAAGCCACTACACAGCGTCTTAAGCAATCGAACAAACATCTAAATCATTAAACAAAACCCCAAGCAGAGCAACATGAACTAGCATAATTCTATACTTACACAACTTATCACGCAATCACTTAAAGAAACGTATTTAAACTTAGACAACCCACTTCATAACCACAAAGCACATATATTCACAGTCACACAACCATTCACAGTGCCACAAAACAAAATGCATTTACACTCACACAGACATCCACGTAGCCATATGAACGAACATATTTAAAATCTTCCAGCCCTCTACACTCACACAACCTTCGGAAGGTCACCTGTCATCGGGGCAGTAGACCACGATTAAGGGTGGCGTCCACCAACCACAACAAGGCTACGACAAGCGCCAACATGGTTCCAATTGGCGCTTGTCACAGCCTTGTCGTAAGAAGGGGGGCTTTATGACAGCATTGTCAGGGTGTGTAGAGAAGTGCATGCTCCCCCAAAATTTCCTATCGTAGACCTCTGCAACACACTCCCAAGACGCCATGACACTCTACGACAAGGGTCCAGTCGTGGGAAAAATTGAACATGTTCGATGTTGTCGTAGCCTTGTCGGAAGGCTCCCGACAAGCTTCCACCAACTACGACAGGGCTGCAACAACGGCTTTCCGACAAGGTCCACGACAGGCCTACGATTGGAAAGCGTGCCATAGCCTTGTCGTGGTTGGTGGACCATAGTTCCCGACAAGAGGCTACGACAAGGCCCCGACAGGCTGCGACACAAAGTTTGTCGGGGGCCTTCCGACAAGGCTACGACAAAATCGAACATGTTCGGTTTTAGAGCCTTGTCGTGGCATGTGGCATGGGAGGTTGTCGCAGAGGTCTACGATAGAAAATTTAGGTGGAGCTTGCTCTTCCCGACATGCCCCGACAACGCTGTCGTAGAGCTCCTCTCCTCACGACAGGGCTGCGACAAGGCACCAATTGGAAATTTCTTGTCGGCGCGTGTCGCAGCACTGTCGTAGTTGGTGGACGCACCCTCTAAGGCTCCGTTTAAGAATGGGGATCAATAATTTCTTTGCAATGTGGAACCAGTGTCATAGGGTCTCTACGACATTGGTGGCTAATCGGGAGCAGAGGATTCTGTGTGGAAAATCAGTGTCATGTGTGAGATAATGATAAAAGAATTATCATTTTTGATTAGCTTTAAGTGTCTCAAATCAATACTTTCTTACTTGAAACAGAGCTTTTACTGCCTAAAAAATACAAATTCTTGTCTATGTTTCCTGGTAAACATCACTTATGCTATATTTCCTGAATTTTAGTGCATCGTATATCTAGAAATGAATATAACACCTCAAGGTATGCAATTGTGCTCTGGTAATATCGTGGGGCATATCAGGACCATGATCCCCTTTATTTTTATTGGTTAACCCCTTACAATACATGGTGAAGAGGCATGTCTGGATATTTGTATACGATATGGAACCTCTCGACAAGTCTCCGATATTTACTCTTTCTATCGGAGTCATATCGGTTGGTCTAAATTTCTATCGTAGAAGGTGGACACCGGGCCTGACAGAAACACATACCTTCCCATACATTCTGTCATGGGCGGTGAATTCTCTACAATAACCATGATACTGTCTCATGATACTACACACACTTTCCCAACATTCACATGCACACACGCATTCTCATAAATACACATACAAGCACCCACATGAGTGCATACGGGTACTTACTCAGTCCCACCCACACACGCACGCAGACACACGCAAACAGAGAGCATAGTCCATCATTTCATCAAGTCACAGCATCAAGTCGTAACCGTCGATGGTAGTGCTTCATGCGAAAGTTCATTCTGATTTTACCCCCTCATTTCAGAGAGACTTCAGCCCATTTTCCAATTAGACCCTCGGCTTAGGGCTCGCCTAGGGGGTGATCCCGCAAAAACAAAGGCATTTGCTTGATTGAGTGACGTCACGGGACGCGCAAATGTACCGCCTGACCTTCTAGGCAACGCTGGGCTGAAACGCACGAATCCGAATTTTTCTTCTCTTGACTTCTAGGAGGATTAGGTTCTTGTATGGCCTTGTCCGCATCGAACCGTCGCATCAGGATTCCTTTTGTAAGGTGGGAAATAATTCAGTAGCTTTCAAACTTCTCACTAATTACTGTCAGAGACAAAATAGAAGCGGAGGAAGGTCTAAGTGACATCACACGAAAGGGGAAAGATTACCACTCTCCTCCCAGATCCCTCCGGCGGCTCAGTGGTCTTTTCCGCTGGTGATTTACGAACCGCTTGGAGAGTGGATGATTAGAGATTCGCTGATTCCTGTAGTTTGTCTTTGAGCCCTAAGGCCAGGCGGGAGAACTACGCAAGCTTCCTTCCGGCGATGATGAGTCGATTTGATGAGCTGTTACACATTTAGTTTCGCATGATTTAGCTTTGGGTTTTAAATATATTCACCCACTAATGAAACTGGCGAAATCTCTACAATGCATGGGCTGGTGCGGGTTGGTTAAGGGCTGATGAGGTCCCAGCTGCTCCCTGGAGATAAGCCGATATCAACATAGAGTTTTAAAATCTCCACACACAGATAAAAACAATTAGTTTCCTGCCAAGTCCTTATCTCATGTGAAATTTTAATTATGTGTTGCCTGCCGCATGGGTTGATAACTGCCGTATCTTCACTTCAAATTATATTCATATCAATGTAACTGAGGCATTCTGTGTAAGATAGTGTATGGTATTGTAATAGGACTGCCAATCACGTAGAGTAACACGTCATGATGCATCTCTGAAATGTTTAACTTTCCATGTTGATAATTGACTCATCAAGAAGTGTAGAATGCTGCCATCTACTGAAATTGATTAACTTTACCAGGAAAATCTCATCCATATTTATGTATTGGTTATTATGAGTTTTGTGTGTCCATATGTATTTACAAAAATACACATCCCGGACCTATGTCAGCTTGTGACCAGAACACAATTGATACCTGTAAGAATGAAAATCTATTGTTATTGTTTTATATAAAAGACACCCAACGTTCGCATTCGGAGCCGAAGACTCTGCTGACTGCTCCACAAAGATAGGTGCTGTACTGGGGTCAAATACTTAGGCTCTTGCTGGGTGGAAGAATCAGCGGAGTTTCGAAAGGGGTACCAGTGAAATCTTGCGATCTCATTGGGTTCTCACAAGAAAAGTAGATCAGAAAACTACAGTACTAAACTTTGATTTCGGCATGGTTCAAAATGAATCATAAGAGAAAACGCATGTCTGCATATAGAAATACAAAAAAGAGTAGCTGCTTACAGTTTAGAACTGCACGAGAATCTCACTCTCTTGGCCCTTCAATCTCCATGCCCAGGTCGGGTTCACTATGTCTCTATGTATGGGAGCAACTTCAAGCGGATTCGACGAAATTCTACCGTTTTAGATATAGTAGGTAAAAACTCACCAAAGCAATGATTCAGCGAGACCCAAGATTTATTCGATAAATGATCACCATAGTCTGGTGTATTTCCGTCGATGCATCTGGATTCTGTCCACATCGACAATACTCCAATCTAGTTGTCCTGTCCAATAGACAGATAACAGAACTCGAAATGGGTTTGATGCCCCTTAGCACAAGATTACTGCAACCATCCTCTCAGGGGACCAAAGGTTACCAAAGATCCCATGCCTCAAGAACCAATCTACTGGCGAGTTGACATAAAATATTAGAGCAAGAGGGATCAGACCTTAAGCTCCCTGCTACCTATACAGCAGGAGGAAAAAATCTAGCGCCCCAGGGTGTTGTTAGCAATGTAAGCTTAAAACGTTCCTCACCCACTAGCACCCCATTCTGACTGGTTACTTAGTGGCAAAACCTTGCTATGTTGTTCTCGCAACATCTCGTAGTCCTCCGAGGTTCCTCGTTAGCCCGTTCGTGGCCATCAGAAACTGAAACCATGTCTGCACCAAAACACCACTTTATTTCTGCCGGAGTCTCTTTTTCGCTTCAGGGATCCCATTCCATCCCTTGGCGGTCTCTCCTAAGCTGAAAGAAGCAAAAACAACTCAACCACCGGACGACAATTATGACAGACATTTGGGACCACTTAAGATGCATTTAACGTCGGGAAAAATGAAAGCTTCAGTGGTATAGATTCATTGGAAGGTGGAGCAACTCCCATGAACGAAAATATCATGTTCGTTAAAGTCAATGAGGTATCGTTCACATTTCCCAGGGGGCCTCGCGGGGCCGCCTTGTGGCGTGCGCACGAACTAAGCTGGTCCATCCCCCGGCAGCACCATTAAACAGTAATCAAGTTGAAGGGTGTCAAGAGACTGTGCAGCTTACTTACAAGTGTTAATGAGGCGCATTGTTCTTTGTTAATTGAGATTGATGCTCTAAAAAGAGGCACGCGCAAGAGCAGCGCCCCACGCTAGACCTCCATTGATCACGTGCACAGTTGGCAGCTGTTCGGCTCAATGTCGTCTGCTTGTCGCCGAATTTGGCGCCTTCGGCCATGCTCGGCCATGTTCGGTGGGATTCGGGCGTTCGCCTGTGCCCGGCACGTCCTCCAGCGTGTGAATAAAGTTCGAGAATATTCCCACGTAGACTTTCCGACATCATATCGTCCCACGTAACGATGAAATGCAATCCATGTCAATAAAACATTCATATTATAGCATTCATGCAAGTCCTGGAGTCATGGTTACTTTACGTCTCCTAGAAGTTGACATAATAGGCAATGACGTCATTTCCCCTGATAGACACAATGTTCATGTATTATCGCCCTACAGTGATGGAAATCTGACCTCCACCGGTGTAGTGGGCAGAAGTTGACGTCACTTTGGAGTTGTAAATCTATACTCCGTGTATGCTAAACATATTCAGTGTATACAAGTCCATGATCATAGCTTAGACATCGTATATCGGATATGTATACCCGCAGGCAAAATATGATAATTGGACAGGTCCTAGTTCCGGTCCCCTGTGGCATAGCAGTATTGATACCTATGTATGTATATATTTCACGGGATAATCTGCAAGGCGAATTTTGAGCGTGAATATTTCATTCCATACTGAATAAGATTTCCTGTTGACAGATACTGTTTAGGTATTATCCCACCCCTAATATAAAATCCCATAGGCTTAACATTGAGATTCCGTATGCCACGGTGACTGGCATACGGAGTTTTATATGCCACAAGTGGCATACAGAATTATTATCACATAATATTCCAAAATCGAGGAGATGGGGTAGGATAAAATAAAAACCTGATTCGTTTTAATCTTGGCCACCACATGCCACTCCTGGAGTATGGCTCCGGCCTTCACTCGGCTTCGCCTCATGAAGTCACTTTGCCAAAATCCAGTCGTGGCATACTGTGGCTAAGATTAAAACTCACCCAGTTTTACGATAATATCGTCCCTCCATCTATCATTACAGGTCACAACATCCATTCCTAATAGGTTACAGAAGTAGGGGACGAAAGATCCGCACCATGTATGGGGCTTTTTTGGGTGTGTTTGCATCCATTCTGCGGCAGGTGCAAACATTGCAGACAGAACGCAGACCGACTCAGTTGTCCTCCCCAGTCTCCTGTCACCTCTGTCTCCTGCCACCTAGAATCCTGGGCCCTGTTTTTTAGTCACGACATAATCGGCCAACGATTCCTTAAGACATCTCTGCGATTGGAAGACTGTTTGGAAGACACAAAATGGCGGCTGTGCTATAGACACGGTCTCAGTGCGGCGCGCTTGATCGCCGCTAAAAGTGTCTCAAGTATAGAACTGTCTCAGGCTCTATCAAAGCTCACTGTGTGTATATAGAGGATTTCCTGTGCTTCCCATAGGAATTTAAGAATGAAATTTTAAACGAGTAAGGGGGACATATAACCTATAATCGTGCCAAATATGAAGAAGATGAGCCCCACCGTTCCGAACTTATCGGCGTTTGGATTTCGTCATAGCAATCGTCTGCTCTGGTGGCCAGTCACCCTCCCACCTCCCGATGTGCAGTCAATGTCAAGGTCGCTGCATAGATTAGCGGAAAATACGCTGGCCTCCAGAGCAGACGATTGCTATGATGAAATTCAAACGCCGATATCTTCGGGACTAATTCTCACGGGAAGTGAAGTTCCGCATTCTGTACGACATGTCCATAGATGTCTTAGGTCTAAGACACTTTGGAAGACATTTGGAACCACGTGACCCTAAAGATGTCTTATCTATAGTACACCTGGCTGCAGTCTAAGTGCTCTTGACGGACAATCGTTGGCCGATCCCCAAAGATGTCTTATCTATAGTACACTGACAGCTGTAAGATATCTTACAAAGAGGATATCGCCCTGTACAGTGCTCATGTGATAGAAGAATCAGTCCGATTGACTGGAGAAAAAACTTAGATGTTGAAATATTATTGATCACAATTATTGTAGTAATCAAATATATTGATAAGCCAATCACTACTGTATTAAGATACTAGACAAATCTTATATAAAATGGTTCTAGAGACTCACAATAGGAAGCTTTATGGGGTATGCATATTGAAGGGCCATTTGTATAGTATAGCTATACAGTTTTGCAATTTTATAATTACCGGTTACAACCGTAGTCAAAATACGGTTTATTACATTTAGGAAATACGGTCAGAAAAGTATTACGGTCGCCCGTAAAATTTACGGTATTTCCCTGGCACCCCAGTCGCCAGGGAAAACCATAACATTCACGGGAAATTGTTTACAGTGATTTTGTTCGCGGATTTTTAACAATTTCATTATCATAATTCGGTTTATACAAATGTCTTGATTACAAATCATCTCTGCATTAAGCTGGAGTGTATATGTTTCAAATCTGATGTAATCCTATAATAGATTTTACTCCAATCATAGTTCCAGTCCAGATCCTGAAGCCTCTATTTTGAAGTTTTAGTAACCTGTTGAGAAGCAATTTGTTCTGTTATTTGGCTTAGCATATAGGTTGCTCGAAGGGTGACGCATCTTCTTGTTCTTGTATTTATCAATGGACAATGAAGGTAAAAAAAACCAAGACCTTCCCTGAAGATTTTTGTTGTCACCTGGTTTGCATAATGGTTTGTATTGTTAAACATGGTCTAATTAAGTCATGAATGCAATAGGGGAACGATTTAGATCTCGAAACCCAAAGTTGTAACATGAGGCTGAGAAAATGTAAGATAGAACGAAGTTACTACGATCTAGAGCTGATGAATACTATCATAAAATTCACCTACTTCATCCTCACTTCATTTCTATATTAGGCTCTCAAAGCCACACAACTTGAATTGTATTCTGAACTAATGTGTAATATGCTAGCAGAAGTGTCCAACAGTCCTGCAAAATGTGCAGCTGACGCATGTTACTATTCGAGATGTCAATAAAAAAACATTAAAAAAACCCTTCAGCCTATAGCTTTGGCCCAGGGGCAGAGCACACAGAGTCTTTAAGCCTATCACTGGGAGGCTAAGGTGTGACGAGGCTCATGGGAACTGGAAATAGATTTTATGGTTGTTCTACAGTGATTTATTGAACTGATTACAGACACAACCTACCCAGTCTTATCCAAATCTTGTGTACTTTGCTTTACCGTAGTCCTCCGTGCCATGACGTCTGGATTTGTTGGCTAAACTTAACAGCATTACCCTGTGTAGGTGTGTAAATGTCATGTAAAGTCTGATCTTTTGTCAGCATATGGCACAGCGAAGAATTATGGTCTGATCTACCACTCAGATCCTTTGGTACGATGTCTTGATAATGACACAATTACGTATTTCTAAAGTCCTTCCTGATTTGCGATTGCCACTAAATTCATGTTAGTCACATTCGTTTAAAATACCTTATGATACATAATGGTACGTTATGTGAATAATAAAGTCCATGGAATTAATCGTGTAACTTTATAGATCTCAGACCAATAAATTCATAACAAAAAGGAAAATGACACGGAATGAATGATGATAATTCATCTCTGATCGCCATTCAACCGGCCCATCAAGCCAGGCTCCCGCTATGCTTCTGACAAACTATGACAACCGTTCCGACATGGATCTGACGCAGAATCCCGTTTTCTGTCGGCTATCGGAAGGAACGGGCTTCTCACAACAGTGGACTTGATGTTCTGATGCAGTTTTCGACACACTTCAACATGGATGTCCCACTTACACCCAGTCAAATTGAAATTTCTGCTACTGCCTGTCTAGCATCAAGCAGGTCAGTGAGGCGAATTCCGGTCTCTAGTGATTGGTCATATTCATTTGGGCACGTCTCTAAGACACTGAGACACTGGTATCAGTGTCCTAGACCTCTGCTCCTTTCCCCTGTCACAGTATTAGCACACAGATGGTGAATGGTTAGATTTTTGCCGCTAGCTCAAAGTTTATGTGACCACTCTAACCTTTAGGCAGAGTATCTGTGCGCGTGTCACACGCTCAATAATCAATTGCACATTTTCTGATAGTAGCAGACCGGATTGCCCCCGTCATGTATTGTTTTCAACCTGGTGCCTACATCAGACAGACACGTGGTAAT